>JAJOOF010006765.1:0-65239 GCA_029582545.1 Solanum lignicaule | reverse complement strand
ATATATAGCTAAAGATTTATAGGATAAGATGAAAAGGTGAAGAGTTGTTTAAGTTAATTTTCAGAAGTTAGTGATCTTAGACATGGGGGAGAGGAAAGTTGATTGTTTTTACTAATAATTCAATACATTTAATTACACTAATTACAGAGAAAGGATAACAAAGTTAATCCATTTAACTACACTAATTATTGAGAAAGAATAAAGAATAAAGGATAAACGCTTTAATTATCTATTTTTTTAATATAAAAACGCTTTATCTAATTAACAAATTTAATCCATTTAAACATAACCGTTCTTAAAAGAATTAGATAAAGCGTTTTTATATTAAAAAAAAGTAATTCCTAACAACTTTCTATGAAATAATTTCTAACAATTTTCTATGAAATATTTTTTTCTATCAAAGTTTGACTTTACACCTTCTTATGTTTAGTATTTAGTATAATATAATATAATTATTACTTAGTATTTAAATAATTTGATACTTAATGATATATATATATGAGTAGAAAAAGGATGGAATAGAAAATTTAATATCCCAAAGAATTTGAACCATTGTGTCTAGATGCATGAATTTAATTAAAATTATTATCTAATATTTAATTAATTATATATATTAATGTTTAATTTAGTTTAGGGATAAAATAAGGGTAGAATGGTAATTCAACTTTTAATTTAGGAGCTTCCCACTTATATAATAATATATGATAAGGAGCTAAATGATATGCTGTTACTTAATATAGGGTATGATAGAAACATAATGTTGCTAATGACTTGAATATGCTCAAATTTATTATAAAAAGAAAAAAGTTATAATCCGTTAGATGTGGCAATAGATTTATTTATATTTAATGAAAACGAATTAATTGCAATGAGAATAAAATTAAAAGATCTTTACTCACATGATTTGATACCAAAATTGGTACTCCAACGACTTTATTAAAGGACTAAATTAGGGACCAAACCTGATAACATTTTGGATAGTTAAAGGACTAAATCCAGTAAATGTATAGTTAAGGGACCGAACCTGATAAGATTTCGGATAATTAAAGGACTAAATTCGATAAGTGTATAGTTAAGAGACTATTTTAGACCTACTCCAATAGTCCAAGGACCATTTATGGCATTTTCTTTCTTGTGTGCATATTAAGATTTAGATTTCACCATCAGCAACTTGACACTTGGTTGAAGGCCTCGGAATTTCTAAAGTAGGTGATCTTGTATCTTTTACCTTAGTCCAATGTTTACAAATTAACATTTTTCGATCATGATTGATTCTGCGAGCGTGTTCCTTCAACTAGTGATGTAGATTGTTGATAGGAGCAAGGATAGGATTAACAACAAAATAGAAAGCATATAACGAGAATTTAGAGAAGAACCAACTTTAGTGCGTAAAGTAGAATATTTATTTAAGATTATTTAATCTATAAGAATACCTCAAGTAGAAGAATTCTACTTATAACACACTTTCACAAGTTGAAAAGCAATAACTAGAAATGAAGGAATTGTTTTGAAAGATTTAACTTCAAAATGAGAACCAAGTGATCGGAGTGGAAAATGGCTAAAGTTGAAGCCTGATTATGTTTGACATGGCTCTGATTTGGATGTTCTTATCATCGGTGTACTGCTTATCTAAGGTTTCTGTTTGTCTTTTGTGCCAAGTAACCTCTTGGGTTAACTTTACATCATCAACAGGAGGCTACTATGGTTCTGGGCGACATGGAGGAGAGAGGTGGAAGATTCCACCTGCTAGTTAGGAGCTGTTTTTGTTTTTTTTTCTTTTTTCTCAATTCTTTTTTCAAAAAAGCATTTGATTATGCCTTGGACTGATTTTCTCAAGTTTGAGAAAGTGGTATTGGCCAGTTTTTCAAGTGAAAAATCTTTTCCACTCGCAAAATTTCCACTCTTTATCAAGTTAAATGCATGTCCTCGGGTTTTCAGTAATACTCAATTGAATTAGTGTGAAAACACCTCTGAGCCCTCGGGTTTTCAACCCGACCATCCCAACAAGTCCCAAATGGTTATACAAATTTATTCAAAGCTTCAAAACGCAATTTCAACCATAAAATACTCAAGATCAGGGGTCAGGTTGTTACAATTCTTTAGTTTGATGCATATCTTCTTTGACGAGGTCTGGGAGCATGTTCACTGGTTTTTATTTCATTTTCTTTGTTTAATGTCACTTTCCAGTTCAGATATTGTAAATTTCACTCTTATTTGGTTGTTTGATAAAGTTTTACACGTTTTCCATGACAACCTTGAATCAGTGATCATGTCCATATGAATATAAATTGTGGAATCTTGTGTTCTGCAGTGATCTTGACTTCACCACTTATGTATAGTCAGTCAGTCTTGAGTAACAAGTGTTGTGCTCTTCCTGCTAAGTGTTGTGTCTTCCTGCTGCAATTATTCTTTGATTGTAGGAAAGGGGCTTTCATTTTATGTAGAGTACTATGAGATGTCTTTGAACGTAGCATGGAAAGCCTCATATCTATATCTGAATTCATTCTCTTAAGTAATTCAATATGGTTATGAGTCTTTCAGTTTTCTGAAAAGTTTTCAATGCCTTTTAACGCATGGTAAAAAGAATGAGAATTATGTGGATTTAGGATTACTGATGTGTATTTCCAATACTTCAGACTCGAATTGTGCAGGTTCATTTCTTTTTGGAGAGTGCGCACTGGAGTTTCTGATGAGGAATGCAATACCATAGTAACTCCATAAAAGCTCTATTTTTGCAGGCAATATTTCTGTTGATGTAGCTCGAGTTGGGACACTGTTTTCTGTTGTACCTTTTATTCTTGCACTGTTAAGAATGGTTTTCTTGCGTGTACAGATATATATTTAGGAATCGGTCTGTTTCTAGTCAGTGGACTTCTGGTTGTCCAATGCATTAATCTTTGTGAGAAATAATAAAGGAGAGAAGTATTATTGCATCATGTTGACCATATTATTACACTGAGCCTTATTTGTAGACGCTATATATAATCCTTTTCCATGTAGGACTATTCTAACATTCTCCCTCAAGGTAGTGCATATAAGTCATATGTACTGTGCTTGTTACTGATGTAACTAATACTAGGACCGAGCAGTTATTTGGTCCAAACTAGCTCGCAAATTGCTATGACCATTGCTCGATATTTTCCTTCTGTACTAGATCGAGCAACTATGTTTTGTTTCTTTCTCTTACTGGACACCAAAGTACTGCCTAGTAAAAACACATATTCAGATGAGAAACGTCTTTCAAAAAGGACCACCTGTCCAATCGACATCTGTATATCCAATGATCTGCTCATGACCTCTATCCTCGAAGAGTAGATTTTTTTTATGGAATTGACTTTATATATAGTAGAATGCAAGCAATTGCATCCCAATGAATACCACATGGGGAATCCATAAACTAACTTACAACACTTACAAGAAAAGAAATGTCAAGCCTAGTCACTATGAGATTATTCAACTTACCAATCAATCAAACATGACAATTTATTAAATCTATGTACCACATCAAACCAATGTAGAGTCATTTTTTCGGTTTCTATTATAGTTGGTTCATTCGATTTTTAAAATTTTTCAATTTTTTTGGTTTCCTTACGATTACATAGTGATTGAAAAAGAGATCAAATATATTTTCACTTATCTATGTGATATGGTAGAACTTAAACTAAAAAGAAATTTACAAAATGTCTGTAAAATTCACATGAGTACAAAATACTTTCATTGAAATATCAACTTTCAATATGCTAAATTCATAAGATTAAGATTACAATCAAATAAAATACAAAACAAAAAATTTACAAAGTAGATTGTTAACTTTCGATTTGAAATCTATAACAATATAATTGAACTTCCGATTTGAATACAAAACAAAATAATTATAAATATTTACAAGACTAATTTTAAAATAATATATCTAAACATTGAATACGATAAACTAATTTAAAATATATTAGCAAAGTAGATTATAATTATGTCACGACCCAGACCGTCGTGATTGACACCCACACTAACCCTCCGATGGGAGAACCATTACTACAACCCAACTACACAACTTAACGAAAAGATAGGCATTTAAAGATACAGAAGCAGTTTTAAATGACTAAAGAAATACGGAGTTCCCATAAACTCTGGAAGTTTTAAACAAATAACTAATCAAACTAATGCGGAAGTTCAACCCCTAGAACTTGAAAGTTATTGTACCAAAACATCTAAAGTTCAACAAGTCTAAAGAAAATGGGTACAACCCAACTAAACAACTACTAAAGCAATGTCTAAGTCCGAATAAGAATGGACTAAACAAAATACGAAGGATCCATGACAGCCTAAAAGAACTGGCTCACCCTTGAATCCAGTCTCGATCAGTGATCTCTTAAATGAGGTCTGTCAGTAGCCGCATGAAGATGCCCTATCCTCAACAAAGAAAGAGCAAGTGCAGTATCAGCACACAACCACAGTGTACTGGTAGGATCACACGGTTATTCCAGTAAACACAACATGTATAAGCAGTCACAACAAAGTAAACACGACATGCACATAATATATACACAACGGTTATCATTTTAGAACAACATACAATCTTCCAATATCAATCATCATTAGATATGAACATAAGCATAACAAGTAGATACACAACACAATCCAATGGTCCTCTCACAGAACCCAATTCAATGGTCCTCTCATGGAACCCATACCCAAACTGTTAGTGTACCGGAACGTGGTACCCGATACCAATTAGTGTGCCAGACTTGATACCTGATCCAATAAATGCGTCGGAACGTGGCACCCAATCCAAGTAAGTGTGTCGGAACGTGACACCCGATCCAATATATGAGCCGAAACGTGGCACTCGATCCAAGTTAGTGTGCCGGAACGTGGCACCCAATCCATTCAACACAACCACAATCACACTCATATGTACATCGTTATAATTATACAATCAAGTGTTGAATCATGACATACATTTATTCATTCAAACTTATTTCATTAGGTTTGCTCAAAATGCTACATTCGTATACATTTATGCTTTACAATGAAGTAATTACCAACATATATCACATAAACGTGAAATCACAACCATCACCTACCTCGAACAAAGCAACCCTTCCAAGAAACTTGATTCTTCCTTTTCCGGATTCTTTCCGCTTGTTCTTAGTCTACCAACTGATGCTTATCGTGACCAACGACACTAACCTACGGTTCGAGTGTCTACGATCGTCAATAATATAGTAACCCAACCAAGGGTCAAGGTCGTGCCCCAAGGGAGTGGTAGTGAAAATAGTAGTTAGGCTAGAATTTTGTTTTAGTTAGCTGTTGTTTGAGAAATTATCGAATAGAAACAAAGTAAATTCAAATGGGTGACACAAAAGTGTCAAATATCAAAGGGGATTTTGTCACAACTAGCTAAAACAACAAAAATAAAGAGAAAATCAAGTATGGGAAAAAGTTCTTGGGGTGTGACCGCAATATATATTGATATAAACCGTTGGGTACATGCTTTCGATAGGAAATTTGCAAGATAATAGTGACTAGGCTAAGCTTTAGATGGAAATAAGTTCCCTCTCGGGTAACTTACCCTGTTTCAAATGGGTTTCTATCGGACACCCATTTGCCGCATGAAGACCAGCCTACGCCTTACCCCACTCACTCTCTCGAGCTGAGTGTTAGGATATGGGACTAGGGTTCACCCTCTCGGGCTGAACCTCATGTCGACCCACTCTTTAGGCCATCAGTCTAGTGGTCTTGGTTTTGCGATCTCCCTTTCGGGCAAGCCGAAAACACATGGGTGGTTTTGTATTTGCAACTACAAACCCTTTAGATTAAACCACAACCACTAGGTGAAATCATCATTAAATTACATCTAACCTATCATCAAGCAAGACCCAACAATAATATTAACACATATTTGCTAAATCACGCTCCAAGAATGGGGTTTTTTAGCCATACATCAAGAAATAAGCAATTACACCTAAAATGATAACAAAATCAAATGGGTGCAAGAAATTAAACCTTGATTTAAGAAAAGGAAGAAGAATAGAGAAGACCCACTTCCAATTTGGGGAACTTCAAGTCTCCCAAAAACCCTTTCCAAACTTGAGAGAAAAATATGAACAAGCTAATATTCTAAGTATAAAAACTACAATAATGTTTGGACCCCTAAAAACTAGTAAAGATCTAGTATTTATAGATTCAGAAATTTGTGCTGTAGCAGGTCATTCGGCGACATTAGTCGAAATCGTCGATCAACTCGGCGATTCGCCCTTCTTCTGGTTCATCGCCTTTTGTGCTTTGCCTTCAGCATGTTTGTGTCCTTGATTATTGGGCGGTATATCCCTGCTTTGCGAAACTGTTCGGCGACACGCTGACTGCTCCTTTCATCGCCTTTTTGATCCTCTTCCTTCAGGGCTTCGCGTACTTGAACAAAGGGTGGAGTATGTCCCTTCGGCGACTCGCCAAGTGTGCTTGGCGAAGCTCAGGCTTCAATTTCTTCATTCTTTTAAGCCTTTTTGTTCCTTTTTGCACGTAAGTATCCATGCTTTCACTCAAACTTGAAATACCTGAAACTTAAGAGTTTTCATCAGATATTGAGATAAAATAAGCATTTGAGGACACTATTTCTATTAAAATAAAGCCCTAAATGAGTCCAATTTGTGGACTCATCAACACCCCCAACTTTTGCTTATCCTCAAGTAAAACTCAAGTTCAACAGTTTAAATAGGATGTCTCAAATAGTGCTACACAAGACTAAATCATGAACATACACAACAAGACTCAAATTACTCATGTAAAGATCAATTGGTATTCAAAGATTCAAGTTGTGACACACCATTACTAAAGATTCTCATGCTCGCAATACTTTCTACTAATGCAAGTTCAAGCTCAACGAAAGTATCTAAATGCCCTCACATAAAGAATGATTCCATATTCACACACAGAAGCTAATCAATTTAAGATCAGGAATCAGATGCAACGCTCACACTCAAAAAGAGGAACACAATGCATGTTTTCACCCATAGGTTTGCCCTTATTTTCCAATCGATCTTCGGTTCGGCTCACTCAAGATAAAAAAGGTCTTTCTAAGGCTTCTAATGGGGCTGAGTGCAAATGTATGGTCATTTAGGCTCAGTGACTTTTTCCTCATGAGATGTGGTATTCTCAAGGCATCCCCTTCTTTTCCTTTATCAATTCTTTTTCTAGTGCTTCTAAGTCATCTTTTTATTCACCTTCATGGATTGCTTGGAAACCCAATTTCTTTTGTACTTTTATTCCACAACATTTCTTTTTCATTCTTTTTTTTTTATATGGAGGGTTTCCAATTTTCCGCAACACCATGGGTTAAGAGAAACTTTTCTTGCACTTCTTGACTTCCTCTTTTCCTTTTTCACCATACCCCCAACTTAGGCTTTTGGCCTAAGTTGGCTATTCACTAAACCACAAATCAAGAGGATTATAGGTAGTGGATCAAGTAAGGTCTAGGGTTCGTCAAGGTTCTTTCAAAGAAAGGTAAGGCTCAAAGGGTGTTCAAGAGAGTTTCACACACTCACGGGTAGGCCACAAAAGAGGTATATGTCAAATTGGCTCACACTCTTCAAAAGTTGCCTAAGATCATCTCAAGAGCACACCTTACTAAATCAATCAGACTAACGGGGTAAATTCTAGGTTTATTCATGCATAGTTCAAAATAAGCTCATCACACAAGGCATCGACACTAAAGTCAAACAAGACTACAAATTTTTTCTAGTGTGCAATGGTCATCACACGAGAATCAATTTGATACATGGCTAATCACAACGAGATGCAAAGAGTTCACATATTGTTTATGCAACTTCATTTGGTCTCGTTGTAGCCGCACATTCATGTTTGTTCGATTGAGAGCACTTTTCAAGTAATCGGTATTTGAGCAAAACCGAGACTCGAATTTGTACGAGAACATCAACTTTCAACACAAGAGGTGGCGAAAATTTTCGAAAAATGAAAATTTTTCGGAAGGGTCAAAATCCTTTTTTTTTCAATTAAACCCAAAAGAGAGCCATAAGCTCAAACAATCGCAAAGCAGTTTTAAAAACACAATTAAAAATAGACAACCCAAATATATACAGAAAACAACATTCAAAACAAGCAAACAAGGTGAGCCTCACCCCACCACAAAAGAAATGAGTTTGTCCTCAAATGCAAGTAACAAAATATTCAAAATCTAGAATAAAGAAAGACAGAGAGGGAGGTAAAGAGGGGATCCTGTCTAAGCAGTCACTCCATCTGTCTGGGCATCAGTGCCTTGAGTATTATCATTCTGACTCTGGTTCTCCGCTTCAGCTGCTGCAGCGAGATTAGCCTTAACCATATTATCCAAATCATGAGTTGCTCCAAAGGCATGTACCACATTGATGAACCCTCAGGTCCATGAAGGGACATTCGGGTCAATGGGAATTCTCCTACTGGAACTGGCTTCCTTGCTCTTGCTCTTTGATTTGGTCTTGTTCGGCTTTTCTACATCTCTCCTGAAATTTTGTGCTCTTATGTGTCGGGGTGGCACGTCTCTTTCTACAACTTTGGATTTGGCCATGTCTGCAAAATCTTGAGATAATGTTAGAACGTTTTTGACAAACTAAGCAGAGATATTCAGTTGTAGGTAGATGGTCAGTCTATTCGGCTTGTCGCCGAATACCTTCAGCGAGCCACGGTTAGTTCGCCGAAGGTCACAGTGCAGAAGGGTTAGAAGTGTAGACAAAGGGCGATTAAGATAACATTCGGCAAGTCACCGAGTGCACTTGGCGATCCCGTGGTTCTCGCTAAAAGTTACAGCAGCCACAATAAATAAAGCATGATAATAAGGGCGAGATGGGACACTTAAGAGAACCGCGAAGTGGTTTGGTGAGCTCGTCACAGCTCGCCGAATGACCCAACGTGCCTATTTTTTACCCAACTTCTCAAAATCGGCCCTGCAACCCCTGAAAACACAATTTAAGCACAAATAGCACAAATAGCACAAATTTGACCAAGACCCATAACATACGAATACCACCCATCACGAATTAACCCTACTCGATGCATTAGAAAATAAGGTTTTAAAGTTAAGGAAGTTAAGGCGAGGTTATCGCAGACAAATCGACACATAAACAATTCAATCCAATCAAGGAGGTTCAGCAGATTTCATCATAGCATTTGCAAATGAGTACAATTTTGACAACACAATCACGGGGTTTGAGAAACTAACCTTTTGCGCTGCTCAAATGGTTATTGAAAAGCTAGGAAGCAATGTAATCCAATCCCGTGCAAAAATCAACTAACCAAAATACTCCAAAAGTGCAAGAAAAATAAAACTAGAGTGCATGTGTGAGTTTGTGGAGGTGGAAAAGTGATGGAAAGAGAATGAAGTTAGAACTTTTTAAACCTTTGGCTGAAAGACCGTCCAGTTCTTGTCCATTCGGTGACATTAGTCCCGATCGCCAAACCTCTTGGTGATTCTCAGAGTGTTCACTTATCTCAACGAGTTTTACAGGACCTTCAGTCGAGATGAAGATCCAAACGGCGGTCTGCATCGGAATCGTCGATATACTCGGTGACTCGCTAATAATTTCATTGAGTCCTGCCGAGTTTTACAGACCCAATCCCAAACTGGGTTGAATCAAACGGTGGAGTATGTCGGGGTTGCCGAACCAATCGACAATTCGCCGACCGGGCTTTCCATTTACCAATCTATACTTCTCATTCAACTTCCACACTTTCACCTGCGCAATCAACACACCATTATTTCATCAAAGTAACTTAAAGCAATAAAAAGGGTTTTGGGTTGCCTCCCAAACAACGCCTTATTTAATGTCGTGGCACGACGGAAGTTCTCACTCAAGTTCCATTAGTGAGGTTGGCCTCATTCTCATGAGGCCACCCCTCTTTTGGCGCTGGGTAGAGAAAAGATAACACTTGGTCCATTTGGTACCCATAGTTACCATTCTTGCTCATCTTTCCTGTTTCAATGTATAAACAAGCAAAGCAAAACAAAACTAAAAATAAAGTTAGTAAACTACAACTAACAAGAACAAGAACTCTAGAAATCTACATCTTCACGTGACACCACTCCTCGGCAGCGGCGCCATTTTGATGCTTATCGTGACTAACGACACTAACCTACGGTTCGAGTGTCTACGATCGTCAATAATATAGTAACCCAACCAAGGGTTGGGGTCGTGTCCCAAGGGAGTGGTAGTGAAAATAGTAGTTAGGCTAGAATTTTGTTTTTGTTAGATGTAGTTTGAGAAATTATCGAATAGAAACAGACTAAATTCAAGTGGGTGACACAAAAGTGTCAAATATCAAAGGGGTTTTTGTCACAAGTAGCTAAAACAACAAAAATAAAGAGAAAATCAAGTATGGGGAAAAGTTCTTGGGGTGTGACCGCAATATATATTGATATAAATCATTGGGTACATACTTTCGATAGGAAATTTGCAAGATAATAGACCTAGGCTAAGCTTTAGATGGAAATAAGTTCCCTCTCGGGCAACTTACCCCGTTTCAAATGGGTTTCTCTTGGACACCCACTTGCCGCATGAAGACCAGCCTACGCCTTACCCTACTCACTATCTCGAGCTGAGTGTTAGGATATGGGACTAGGGTTCACCCTCTCGGGCTGAACCTCATGTCGACCCACTCCTTAGGCCATCAGTCTAGTGGTCTTGGTTTCGCGACCTCCCTCTCGGGCAAGCCGAAAACACATGGGTGGTTTTGTATTTGCAACTACAACCCTTTAGATTAAACCACAACCACTAGGTGAAATCACCATTAAACTATATCTAACCTATCAACAAGCAAGACCCAACAATAATATCAACACATATTTACTAAATCACAACCCAAGAATGTAGGTTTTTAACCACACATCAATAAATAAGCAATTACACCTAAAATGATAACAAAATCAAATGGGTGCAAGAAATTAAACCTTGATTTATGCAAAGGAAGAAGAATAGAGAAGACCCACTTCCAATTTGGGAAAGATGAACTCTTTTCTTCAAGTCTCCCAAAAACCCTCTCCAAACTTGAGAGAAAAATATGAACAAGCTAATATTCTAAGTATAAAAACTACAATAATGTTCGGACCCCTTAAAACTAGTAAAGATCTAGTATTTATAGATTCAGAAATTTGTGCTGCAGCGGGTCATTCGGCGACATTAGTCGGTATCGCCGATCAACTCGGCGATTCGCCCTTTTTCTGGTTCATCACCTTTTGTGCTTTGCCTCCAACATGTTTGTGTCCTGGATCATTGGACGGTATATCCCTGCTTTGCGGAATTGTTCGGCGACACGCCGACTGCTCCTTTCATCGCCTTTTTGATCCTCTTCCTTCAGGGCTTCGCGTACTGGAACATAGGGTGGAGTATGTCCCTTCGGCGACTCGCCAAGTGTGCTTGGCGAAGCTTAAGCTTCAGTTTCTTGGTTCTTTTCAACCTTTTTTTTCCTTTTTGCGCCTAAGTGTCCATGCTTTCACTCAAACTTGAAATACCTGAAACTTAAGAGTTTTGATTAGATATTGAGATAAAATAAGCATTTGAGGACACTATTTCTATTAAAATAAAGCCCTAAATGAGTCCAATTTGTGGACTCATCACTAACAATCAATTCAATGCAAGGATCAATAAACGAGGCTTAATTACCCGGATTACAATCAAAATCATCACCCCTAGACCAAACCTATGATCCTAATATGTAGATAGGGGTTTTTCCCACCATCTAAATCAATTCCAAAACCCTCATCCAACCATAATTACCGTAGATCGAAAAATGGATTCGGGGAGTTAAAATTTACCTTTAGCTTCAAGAATGATGAAAAACTGTCAAGTAGTCGCCCTGGTTCGTCTCCTAATTCTTAAGAACGAAGTTTGCAGAATAATGATGTTTTTTGGGTTTATTTTTGACTTAATTCGCGACTGGCCCGCTATGGCGGCCCCCATCCCGCCACAAGTGCCCCACCCTGGAGGGAATAATCCCGCCCTAGCGGCTTGCATGGAAACAAAGAGTCGATTTAAGAGTTTCAAACTCCCATTTCACAACACCCTTCAACCCATGACACTCAGAAACTACCCGTTCACGCTAAGATCAGTTTCGGGAGTTCCACTCGCCCGAATTCGATTCCGTAAAGTCATAAAGGTTCCTTAACGTCTTGGCTATCTACTCATGTCATCTAATTCATTATTAAATCTCTCATTCAATTCCAGATTTCCCTAGACCTCACTGACTCAGATTTTATCCAAATTTGGAATAGGCTAGGAATCCCAAGTTACTACAAAAAGTTTTTCCGGCCCCATTTCTTTCCCCATTGGTTTTTCCATAACGACGGGAATATGTCGTTACAATAGATACCAATTTACCCATCACTTGTCCCCAAGTGAAATACTAGGGGTAAAGGGCTAAGGTAAGAGGAAAGTAGTATTTGAATCGTCGAATAGCTGGGGATACTTGTCCCGCATACTTTTTTGATCGACTCTGGGCTGCTAGAAGCTTAGCTTGGATACTTCTCACCTTATCCTGAGAATATTTCATCAAATCAACTCCTAAAGGTTTTACATCTCCAGTCTCAATCCATCCTATGGGTGATCTACATCCCCTCCCATATAATGCCTCAATGAAGTCATCTCAATACTCGAGTGATAAATATTTGTTGTATGTAGACTTAACTAACAACAAAACGATTCCCAACAACCACCAAAGTTGATCGTATACACGTTTGCAACATGTTATCAAAGATCTTGACAGAATCATCGAGACAAATCCTTTCGCACTTAAGCATGATAAAATTCCAAATCAATACTCGCTACGATTAGAAGTGAACCTGAACCAACCAACACACACTCATAATACCCAAACAGCCATAGTTCTTATCGACATCTCCATCTCACAACATAAATTCCCATGAGCTTAAGTTACAAAAATTTCAATCTTTAGACATCACATACTCATCGAGGGATATGTCCAAGCATACAAACCCCCTAGCAACACTATCGAAATGCTAGATTTAGCTATTGTGGTTGTAGATTACCCTTAAGAACAGTAAAATTAGACCTAACGATCCCCACATTCAGCCACACATAATCATTAAATGACCTCAACGACAAGATGAATATTAAAATTGTCGGACAACCATACATACGCATGGCAGCTCTTCTATAAATTCTCATAAGAAAGGTGGTAGCTGCAGAACCACTAAAATACTTTAACAACTCCAAGACAACACCAAATATATCATTTGAAATAATCCAATCTTCCCAATCTTCCCACTCAACTAAGAGAACATCGCAGGATTGTTACCCCTGATCCACCCATAAAAGTGAAAATACACATGATCATAGCTAGTGAAACATACTCACCACCGTGTACAAAACGAAATAGATGGTCACATAAGAATTTTATGGAATAACACTAAAGGTTTTCCTCTAAAGAGTCAATATCAGTAATTTCCATTGAGTTGACTCCCTATACTCTTCACTTCATTCCACTGAAGTCCACACTCTCAATACTAATAACCATCATGAACACTCTGACCATTTACCTTATTATAAACCAACACTTTTAAATGAAACCTTTCTTAAGTACTTAACAATCAACAGTAATAAACTTTATGACTCAACCCAGGTGTAAGTCCTTTCCAATCCTCCATATCGAATACAATTGATCATTTCTCACCTTGCCAATTCATACCTTGACAAAATATATCACCACAAATGTAGACTTACAATGAAAAATATGAATTATAAATTCAACCGCATAACACAATCCCCACATCTATCAACATTAGCTTGTACCTTGAAGATTTTTAGGAATTCATGGATCTTTGCTTATCATTGATCGCATCTCCATTGATCTTACAATATCTTTCGCTAAAAATTCAATCGTACTCATTACTAAACTCAAAAACAAAAACATAACACTTATCATTACACTTGAGCTAATGTCTGCACACTCCTTTCTCAAGTCTTTTCCCATAGTTTTCACCAATTTGATGGACCAGTGACACTATTACCATAGCCACAACAAAATGAAGGAAATCACGCTTCTCTAAACCCAATTATCTATCCCTCTGAAGATACCTCTTTAGCCTTTGCAATCAAATAAAATAATCTTGCCCTCGCCTCTCTCTAAAGGCTGTACTACATGCCACTATTTTTTTCATTATGACTCTAGCTCTTTTAAATTCGATTCGGGTGGTGTCCCACTATCTCTTAAAACCTTTCATACAACCACATTACTCACCAAATATTAGAAAACCACAACCTTAGATACTCGCAAATCGTAATTACTATACAAAATTCGTTGAACCACAATCTTATTATATAGTTGCATCCCATCATAATCCATCACGAACTCTTACTACCATTACGCTCGGTTCGCCCTGGCTATCACTACGAAGTCAACCTTTTCATCGATAGGACAACTTAACTCAGGTATACCCATCAAATTCAAAGGACTAGCCTAATTTTATACGCAGTTTCTCACTAAAATCTTCAATTAACTTCACCCAAGTATACTCAATGGGACTTTCTTTATCCATAAGCTTGTCATTCCAATATCAATCTACTCATTTATGGCTTAAGATAAAATCACCAGTCCTCATACTACTATCCTTCTTCTTAACAAACAAGACAGGAACACCCCACGGGGAAGCACTAGGACGGATGAAAGTTTTATCAAGAAGCTTCTGGATTTCAGCCTTAAGCTCTCTCAATTCTATCGGAGCCATGCGATATGGAGGGATTGAAATGGGGTGAGTATCCTGTTCCAAGTCAATGTAGAAATCTATATCTCTATCCGGAGGCATACCCGACAAATTGGTAGAAAACACTTCTTTAAACTCAAACACTACAGGAATAGCCTCAATAGAGGGAGACTCAACCTCGACATCCCGATTATGAGCCAAATATGCCAAACATCCCCGCCCCACTAGTTTCCTAGCCTGAATGGATGATATGATCTTATCTGGCTTAGGCTTGTACACCCCTTCCCACTCTAACTTTTACCTACCGGGGATCTCTAGAGTCACAACTTAGCATTATAGTTAAGCACATCATAATAGGGGGACAACCAAGTCATGCTTAAGATTATATTTAAGTCAGTCATATCCAAAATAACCAAATCAGCCCAAGTCTGAAAACCCATAAACAAGATAGGGCAAGCACGATACACATGGGTGACTATGACAAACTCTCAAACTGGGTAGAAACATGGATGGGGACATCAAGTACATCAGAAACCTCATCAATTCCCAAGGCAATTGAACTGACACATACAAATAAGTAGAACCCAAATCAAACAAAATAGTAGCCATCCGGGCACAAACAAGAGTAGTACCTGTGACCACTGCATCAGACACCTCAGCCTTGGCTTGCCCGAAAAGGCATAAAACTAAGCCATGTCATCTTGACGGGCAACCTCCTTGCCTGGCGGCAGTACTCCCCTACCTGCATTACCATTTCTCCGGCCTCCACGTCCTCGCTGATTTCCTCCTCATATGCCTAGGTTTTCCACAATTTTAACATACTTAATAACTTAACCAAGTAAGCATCATTGCTATTGTAGTAGTTGTATCATGACCCTCTTTGATATACACTCAATCTAGAAAATCATAGTAGAGATTCTAACCTCAATTGTCGCAATATAATTTCATCATTTACTAAGCAACCCATACATGATATGACAACAATACTAAATGCATTTTCCAAGTAATGGTGTTCATTATGTAGCATTCCCTTACAAACTTCTTGAATGTTGTCACCTTGGCAAGGTCTTCTGACTTCACCCATTTCTACCTCCGTCACCAAATAAACCACTTCTTGAAAAGATTTTTGCTAAAGCATCCACCCATAAGCTTAAATCTGTAACTTTGACCTTAATCCCTTCACAACACGATGAATTTGCTTTTCTAGACTGAAGCAAAGTAGAGTACCATATTTGGATAAAACACCAACCCTTGCCTTAAAGGCTGCAACAAATACATTATGTTGCTCTATATTCAGGAACTCATCTCTCCTCTTATCCCTCAAAGTTCAGGGTATATACTTCTCCATACAGTAAGTTATAAAAAGTTTCCCAAGTCATGAGTAGTGCATTTACTAGTCGGCACTCAACATGAGACCACAATCACATCTGGAGTCTCCCTTGAACTGATATATCATAAACTCAATGCCAAATCACTCTACCTTATCCATCTTATGAAGCAGCTCGTGACAATCAACAAGAAAATCATAAGAATTTTCAGATTCAGTACCCATGAAGAATGAAGGTTTCCACCTTAAGAACCTAATAAAACCCTCATGTTTGTTACTAGTCATTAGATGCCCACAACGAGTCAGGGAAACATACCTATTTCCAAGGACACATTTTCTATTGCTGGTGTTGTTGTTTCCACCTTTACAACTCAATTACTAACCAGATGCGAGATAGAGTGAAAAAATTCAGATACCAATTTGTATCACCTAGTTACTAATTGGATTCAAGTCATAGCACGAAAGGAGTAGAAAGAAATGAGTTTTTCCTAAAGTCCTATAGCCTCTCGAAGAAAGGTACAGACATCTCCGTACCATTTCGCAAGACTCTACTAGACTCATTTTGGTACAATGAGATCAACAAACCTAGGGCTTTGATACAACCTTTGTCATGACCTAGACCGTCATGATTGACACCCACACTAACCCTCCAGTGGGAGAACCATTACGATAATCCAACTACACAACTTAACGAAAAGATAGGCATTTAAAGATATGGAAGCAAATTTAAATGACTAAATAAATATGGAATTCCCATAAACTCCGAAATTTTTAAACAAATAACTAACTAAACTAATGCGGAAGTTCAACCCCTAAAACTTGAAAGCCATTGTACCAAAACATCTAAAGTTCAACAAGTCTAAAGAAAATGGGTACAACCCAACTAAACAACTACTAAAGCAATGTCTAAGTCCGAATAAGAATGGACTAAACAAAATACGAAGGATCCATGACAGCCTGAAAGAACTAGCTCACCCTTGAATCCGGTCTCGATCAGTGATCTCCTAAATGAGGTCTGTCAGTAGCCGCCTGAAGATGCCCTGTACATAACAAAGAAAGAGCAAGGGCAGTATTAGTACACAACCATAGTGTACTGGTAGGATCATACGACTATTCCAGTAAACATAACATGTATAAGCAGTCACAACAAAGTAAACATGACATGCACGGAATATATAGACAATGATTATCATTTTAGAGCAACATATAGTCTTCCAATATCAATCATCATTAGATATGAACGTAATCATCACAAGTAGATACACATCATAATCCAATGGTCCTCTCACGGAACCCAATTCAATGGTCCTCTCATGGAACCCATACTCAAATTGTTAGTGTACCAGAATGTGGTACCCGATCCCAATTAGTGTACCAGATGTGACACCCGATCTAATATATGCACTGGAATGTGGCATCCAATCCAAGTTAGTGTGTAAGAACGTAACACTCGATCCAATATATGCGCCGGAACGTGGCACCTGATCCAAGTTAGTATGTCGGAACGTGACACCCGATCCACTCAATACAACCACAATCACAATCACACTCATATGTACATCCTCATAATCATACAATCAAGTGTTAAATCATGGCATGCATTTGTTCATTCATACTTATATCATTAGGTTTGATCAACAATGCTACATTCGTATACATTCATGCTTTACAATGAAGTAATTACCAACACGTATCAAATAAACATGAAATCACAACCCTCACCTACCTTGAACAAAGCTTGAACCCTCCTAAGAAACTTGATTCTTCCCTTTTCGGATTCTTTCCGCTTGTTCTTTGTCTATAAACAATCAATTCAATGCAAGGATCAATAAACGAGGCCTAATTACCCGGATTACAATCAAAATCATCAACCCTAGGCCAAACCCAAGACCTTAATATGCAGCTAGGACTTTTTCCCACCATCCAAATCAGTTCCAAAACCCTCCCCCAACATAATTACCTATGAATTTACATTCTACGGATTGAAAAATAGATTCGGGGAGTAAAAACCTTACCTTTAGCTTTGATAATGGTGAAAACCTATCAAGAAGTCGCTCTGATTCGTCTCCTAACTCTTAAGAATGAATTTTGCAGAATAATGACATTTTTGGGGTTTATTTCAAACTTAATTCGCGACTGGCTCGTTATAGGGGACTCCATCCCGCCACAACGGCCCCACCCTACAGGGAATAATCCTGCCCTAGCGGCTTTCACGAAAATAGAGTCTATTTAAGAGTTTCAAACTCCTATTTCACAACACCCTTCAACCCATGACACTCAGAAACTACCCGTTCACGCTAAGATCGGTTTCGGGAGTTCCATTTGCCTGAATTTGATTCCGTTAAGTTGTATAGCTTCCTTAACGTCTTGGCTATCCACTCATGTCATCAAATTCATTTTTAAATATCTCATTAAATACCACATTTCCCTAGACCTCACTGACTCAGATTTCATCCAAATCTGAACTAGGTTGGGAATCCTGATGAGTCCACGATTTAGACTTATTTAGGGCTATATTTTAATGGATTTAGTGTTCTTAAATGCTTATTTTGTGCCAATAACTGATGTAAATCCTTCATTTCCAAGTATTTAGATTGAGGAACAAAGCATGGACACTAATGAGCAAAAAGGAATAAGGCAGCTGAAAGAACGAAGAAAAGAAGGCCTGGTGATTACCTAATCCATTGGGCGAGTCGCCGAATGGCTATGATCTCGCATAATGTTCCAGTATGCCAAGCACTGAAGGAGAAAATCAAGTCGGCGATAGGAAGGAGCAGTCGGCGTGTCGCTGAACGATTCTGTGATGCAATGCTAGATCGCCCAAAGTTACAGAACTTGGGATGCTGAAGGCCAAAGCAAAAAGGCGATGGAACTGACTAAAGAACAGATCGCCGAGTTTATCGGCGATCCCGACTTATTGTGCTGAATGGTCTTTCACAATATATTTTTGGCGACTATAAATACAGTTTTAGATTCTTAGTTTAGTATCAAGTTTTCATGATAGAATATCAGTTTTTGAGTAAGAACTGAGAGTATTGAGGCAATATTTTTCTTAGCTTTGAAGTTTTGAAGTTTTCCATTTTTGAGAAATTGGAAGTGGGTCTTTGAGATTCTTCAACCTTGACCTTTGTAAAGATGAAATTTATCTTACCTAGTTGATGGAAACACAATTTGGTAGTGATTTCTATCTTTTTATGATGTCTAGCTAAAACACCAATTCTTGGGGTGTGATTATATGATTATGGGTTGATTTAGCTGTTGGGTATTGTTGATTGATAGTTTAAATGCTGTTTAAAAGTGATTGATGGGTTAATTTAAAAGGTTGTAGTTGCAAATGCAACTCTACCTTCGTGTTTTTGGCTTGCTTGAGAGAGGTTTTAAAATCAAATTGATTTGATGGTTTGTGGGTATTAGGTTGTCATGGGTTTAACTCGAGAGAGTGATTCCTAAACCCTTTTCCACACATTCAGCTCGAGAGAGTGAATGGACTAAACCATAGGCTGTTCTTAATTGCTGCTTATTGGTGTTCGAAAGAAACCAATTTGATTCAGGGTAAATTATTCGAGAGAAATTTTATCTCCACTAAAGTCTAGCTTATTCATTGATTTACAACTATTTACTATCAGTAACCCATTTGTCTACCTTAGCGTATAATCCAATCACATCCCAAGAACCCGTCTCTTTACTTGTTACTTAGTGTTATTTGCTAGTGTTGTAGTTGATAATTAAAACCAAAACCCCTCTTGTTAATTGTCACTTGTGTCACCCCTTAACTTGAAGTATGCTTTAATTCGTAAATGTATTTACCTATGATTGACTTGAATATATTTGTACTTTGCTCTTGAATCTTAAGCACGTACCACTCCCTGTGGGATTCGACCCCAACTCACTTAGTTAGGTTATATTACTGACTAACGATCATTGCCACTTAGAATTGGAAGCAGTGTCCTGATACGTGAAATCAAAATGGTGCCGCTGCAGGGGAGTGATGTTGGTAAAGATTCTTGAGTTAAGTTGAATTTTGTTCTTGTTAGTCATAGTTGAATTTACTTAATTTTAGTTTTGTTTTGCTTGTTTGTGTTTTGAAACAGGAAGTATGAGTGTGAACGACAGCAATGGTAGTCAAGCAGGCCATCAAGATGACATCAGAAACCTCAACGATGCCAACGAGCCTAATGCTAATAACACCCATCTTATGGGCGGAATTGGTGCCATTCGCTTGCCTCCGACCGAAGGGAATGCGGTGTTCCATATAACAAGTACTATGTTGCAGCTCTTGCAATTGAAGGGACTGTTCGGTGGTTTGGCTCATCAGGATCCCCAGGAGCATATTAGAAACTTCATGGATGTATGCAGACCATTCTCCTTCAAGAACATATCCCAAGATTCGGTTCGGTTTAGGTTGTTCCTGTTCTCTTTGATGGCTTGCATGTAAGTGACTGGCTGAATTGCCACGTGAATCAATCACTTCGTGGGAGGAGTTGGTTACCGCATTTCAAGTGCGATTTTTCCCTCTTTCGAAGATGATGACTCTTCGGGAAAACATTCAGAGCTTCAAGCGTCTAGATGGAAAGACAATTCATGAAACTTGGTTGCGATTCAAGAAGTTGGTGCTCCAATGCCCAACTCATGGCTTGCCTGATAACGTGTTGCTGCAATAGTTTTACCGAAGCTTTGACTCGGCAAACAAGGTGTTGCTGACCAACTTTCTCCTGGAGGTTTGATGCAGCAACCTTATGTGATAGCGGCCCAGCTCTTGGATGGCATGACTACAATCAACTAGGCATGGTACACCCGTGAAGACCAGGTCTCCCATCTCACGTTTAAATTGACCAAGGAGCAGATGGAGAAAGACGAAGAGAGGGACCAAAACATGGCCAAGATCATGACACAACTTGACATTTTGTCCAAAAATGTCGTGGGAGCTGGTGCTCGAGGTGTCAATCCCGTGGGTGTCGGGTGTGTTAATCCGGATAAAGCCAAGTTTGTGGCTTTATATAATGAAAAGGTAAATTTGCTAGCCAACTAAGGTGGTGTTTATCGTTCAAACTACCTATAACGACCCTAAAAAAAACTAATGTAACTAGAGCCTAACGTGTGTTCGTTTGTGTTCGTCTTGAGTTTTGATGGTGTTTGATGTTGTCCCGAGTCAAGGTTGAAATGTTTAGTGGTTAAACGTCAAGGTACGGCTCCCCTTGGATCACCCTAGAGGTCCTTGAGGAGGACACTAAGTCTAACCCCCAAGACCCATTGATTCAAGAATGTTGGCCTACTTAGGGTTACCTATGGATGGGGTTCACGCCCCCTAGGTCCATCCACGCCCCGTGGATGGCATCCTTAGGTCATGAACCCAAAAACCACCTCACAGTCCCAAACCATGGATTGATAGCATGACTTT
The DNA here is from genome assembly GCA_029582545.1 of Solanum lignicaule. Lineage (NCBI taxonomy): Eukaryota > Viridiplantae > Streptophyta > Magnoliopsida > Solanales > Solanaceae > Solanum > Solanum lignicaule. The sequence continues at coordinate 43,813 of JAJOOF010006765.1, read as the reverse complement.
TCAACCCATCCACGGTCCGTGGATGGGATCCATGAGTGGCAACTATTTTCTGGTGCAAGTCGCGGCCAAGGTGGGGGTGAATTGGTAAATTTACCCCAAGTCTTTTAAATCACTTGGACAGTTATTTTAGGTGTATTAACATATTTTAAGTGTATTAAAATATTGAACCCCTCATTTAGACTTGAACTCTCAAATCAAAACCCTCCCTCTCAAACTACTTTCTCTCTAAGAACTCCATTGAAGACTTCAAGTTTCCAAGGTCAATTTCATCAAAATTTTCGAAGCCTTTTCAAATGGATTTCTTGGATTCTCATCTAATAGTTATGGTGATCTTTCATCTAGGGTTAGATTTCACCCTAGAGTCAATTTTAAAGAAGTTTCAAAGTGATTTCAAATTCACCAAAAACCTAGATTTCACTCAATCTCACGGGTTCTTGCATTAAACATTTTTAAATGATGAACTATGATTATATTGATGTTTAATTGATGATTTGAGATGATTTTACTCTATGAACCCATGATTTCTCTCAATTCTTAAATTTGGACTTATGAAGTGGGTTTATTGATTATGAATGAATGAAACCATGAATGAATGATGATGGATTTATGTGTAGATTGATTTAGAATATTTATTTGTATCATTATCTAGGTCTAATAGTGATGAATTGAGGAATTGTGATTATAACCTTGAAAGGAAAAGTTGACCTAATTTTTATGTTAAAGAATAATTGGTCTTAAATTGTTGTTCCACTTGAAAGGTGGAGGTGATTACTTATTATGCACAATGTGATCATGGCCTTGAAGGCACAATGTGAGTAATGGAAGTATTATCATGATGCTTGTATATATGAATGTGATGTTAAGCATGTGTGTGATATAAAATGATGAATGATGATTATATTTAGAAGCTAATTGTGTTATGATTGAATGTTATCTATCTATTAACACTTGTGAATGATGGTGATTATGTGAAAGGCTATTCTCATATCCACACACACTTGAATGAAGAATGAATGAATGTTCAATGATAATCTTAACGATGAAGTACTTGTTGAAAGGCTATTCTCACTTGTACTCTAATGAATGATAATAATTGTTGATTGAAAGGATATTCTCACTCTTACACTAATGAACGATAATGGGATTCTTAGTTGAAAGGTTTTTCTCATCTTTGAATCTATGAGCTTTCCAATGAATGTGGGATGGGATGGGTACTCATCCAGGAGTTGAGGCGGGATACCTAGTACTAATTCCTTGAGATGGATGCTCATCCGAGAGTTGAGGCAGAGTGTCTAGTAGCAATCTCTTGAGATGGATGCTCATTCGGGAGTTGAGGCGGAGTGTCTAGTAACAATCTCTTATCCCTTGAATAAAATGAACGTTAACTACTCTATGGGAATGTAGGCTAAGTACCGAGAGGATTTTGAATGGGATGGATACTCATCCATGAGTTGAGGCGGGGTATCTAGTAGCAATCTCTTAGGGTGGATACTCATCCGAGAGTTGTGGCAGAGTATCTTGTAGCAACCTCCTTGTCCCTTAACTATGTGCCCACATAGGATAGCTAGTGGATCCACTTAAGCTAAACATTGATCTTCCTTAGGCAAGTTGACCACCTCCTTACGGTGTGGGGTAGACACCGAATTCCATGATCTAACTCCCATGGTCTATGTCGGTTAATCGCTTATTCCCATCATGTGAGATGTGCATTATAGTTTCTTGAGGAGTTCTATGAAGTGTGGGTAGTAATATGGGATGCTATCCATACATGGCACAAGTAGGCTTCAAGAGGGCTATAAAGAGTTCTCTAAGTCTTAATGACTATTGTGTGAAGGTTGTCTAAATGAAGCTAATGGATAATGTTGATTTAAATGTCTAATGTGAATGATGCATGCTATACTTGGATTGTATTATGAGTTACTTCCTTGTCTTGATTATTGTAAATGAATGTGCCTTGTCTATGGTGACTTGAAATGAATACTTAGTGTGAGTAGTAGTATGAGATGCTACTTGCACATTGCACAGGTATGACTTAGAGTTGTCTTGCATGTTGGTCTTAATGTGATAATGTGATTCATGTTATGTTTATGTCTCTTAAATGCTTTATTGTGTAAATGTGGAAAGGTTGAATGGTAAGTTCACTTTTGGTGACCTTAAGGTGGTGCCTTAGTGTGGGTAGTGGTATGAGATGCTACCCATACATTGCGCAAGGTGTAGCTTAAGGGTTGCTTGAGGTGGAGGCTCAAGATGAAGGTAAAGGTTTATAAGTGATTGTATTCAAATGTGAATATGTGACTTGTATGTTTGTTGTGACTTATATCATGCCTCTTGTATCAATATTCATGAAGTTTTACTAAAATGGCACACAAGCATGACTTCCAACAAAATGTCCTTTTTAAGTATGTGTTTGCATGGTCATCATACTTGGTATATTTTTGTGTGCTAACCCATATTTTCTTATTTTTACTACAAGTGTATGTTCCGGCAAGTGATAGCATTCTCTAGTGAAGCTTGGGATTAGAGTTCTCTCAAGGCCTCATTTAGTTATGTCTTCATATGTCAAGGACAATGACCTTTATGTTTCCTTTTGCTCTTGTAATAGACATTTAGTAGTTTTCGACTGTAAGGGGGCCATGACCCTATCTTGTTATAAGTTTGTCTTAGATGGCCATGTGAGACGTTAGACTTCCGCTTGCTTTTAAATGCTTTTGAAATGATAGATTGTATGGTTTTTGAATAAAAAGTTTTAATTCCGTACTATTTATATTACCTATGCAATGAATGAATGTTATGAGGCTTGTATAAGACCCCTTCGGGGTCGAGTACGCCGTGTTACGACTAGGGGGTGCTCTCAGGTCGTGACACTACTCGAGGCAGGGTGGTAACCAATGTTGAAATAGGGATGAAGGTTGGAAGGATCGTGACCGAGAATGGAGGGACCAAAATCCCAATTGGAAGGATGGGGAGAAGGGTAGGTATATGCCTCCCCATGAGCGTCAAAAGCCAAAGGATTCGGAAGGTGGCTGGTCTGAGGATATGCTTTCTCGTATCCTCAACAAAGTTGAGGGGTTTGACAAAATTTTGAAATAAATGAAAGATGCGTTGACCCTGAGCCAGACGGTTATCTCCCATTCAGTACCGATCAAGCAGTTGGAGACCCAAATGGGTCATATCTCGTCTCATTTAAACCTGAGATAGCAAGGGGGTTTGTCCAGTGATGCTATGGCTAACCCCAAGAATGAGGTTTGAGTGTAGACTTGCGTCATGCTGCGACGTTAACTAAGGCGTGGCTTGGGAGGAAACCCAATTTTTATTTTCTTTCTTTTTGAGTTGAAATAATGGTGTGTTGATTGTGCATGTAAAGTGTGGAAGGTGTTTGAAAAGTGCAGGTTGGCGAGCCAAAAGTCCAGTCGGCGACTCGCCGAAGAGGTCGAAGAGCCCGACTTGGACCGCCGTTGGACTCAAGACATTTTTAAATTGGAGTCTGTAAAACTCGGCGAGGCCAGGAGTTGATTGGTGAATCGCCGAATGGGTTGGCGATCACGACTTTGTCCACCGTTTGGACCCCCACATTAACTGGAGGTCCTGTAAAATTCGGCGAGGTAAGTGCCCACTCGGCGTGTCGCTGAGTGGGTCAACGAGCAAAACTAATGTCGCCGAATGGGTGAGAATTGGACAGTTTTTAAAGGCCAAAGGTTTAAACTTCCAACTCTTTCACTTTTCCTCACTTTGAACTTCCCAAACTCATACCCGCACTTTAGTATTCCATATTTTTGTGTTTTTGTTGTATTTGAGTCATTGATTGTGTGCTCGGAGTTGGATTTCTTTGCCGCCTAGCATCAAATCTTGATTATTCGGCAACTAAGGTTGGTTTTCCTAACCCCGAATTCATTTTTAGAAATTTGTACTCATTTGAAATGATCTTATCTTAGTGATTTGTGCTGGGCCTCTTTGCGCATAATTGTGTTTATGTATGCCTTTGTTAATTTGAATAGTTTGCCCGTATTGTCTTTAATATTGAATTCCTAATATTTTGTGCCTTAAAATTGGTTAAAACTTGTGGGGTTGTGCTTACATGTTGTGGGTCTAGTTAGGTGAAGTCTAAGTAGCTCGCATTTGTGCCAAATGTCATATTTTACCCAATTATGGAGCGGTTGACGTCATTCTTAAGGGAAAAAGTCCTCAAATGGCCAAATTTGGCCAAATCGGGAGAAGTCTATGTATCCCGGGGGAATGTGAGTAATGGGTCTTCGTTTAATTTTATGGGTGCTTTTTTTGATTTTGTTTTCGAGGGCTGCGGGGTTGAATTTGAGAAGTTGGGTTGAAAGTAGGCATGTTGGATCGTTTGGCTAGTTGAATCGAGCTCGCCGGACCACTCGATGGTTCACCGAAGTTCACCATATCACCTTTAATTTCATGGTAAATGTGAGGTTTGGTTCTGTAACTTTCGGCGAGAAGCCTGAGGTCACCGAAAGTCCTTCTTGATTGCCCTTTGTCTGTGCCCCCGACCCTTAATTTCACTGTAACTTTCGGTAGGATAATCTTTACTCACCGAATGCTGTCGGTGATTTGCCGAAAGGCCTTCCCATTGCTACCAGGCCAAATTTTTTTGAGATTTTTGAGCGAATCCTTTCGGCGAGTCCGATCTAGCTTGCCAAAGAGATTTGGCGACTCTGTCTGCAACTACTTTTCTATACGTTTGATAGAATTGTTTCTAACTCTTTTTGATGTTTCTGTAGACATGGCTAGACCTAAAGTTGCTGGTAGAAACATGCCGCCCCGTAAGAAGGCTAAAGGGATAACTATCAATGAGGATGCTGCTGTATCCATGACTAAGGAAACCAAACTTCCCACATCTGATGGGAACGACAAAGGTAAAGGGAAGGCACCTGCGTCACCGGAGGCCAGTTTCGACAGTGACGGTATCTACGCCACTCACCTCACCACTTCTAAACATTAGGGTGAGCACTAGGAGCAGCACGTTGCAGCTTTAGAGCTAGAGGATGATGAATTGTTAGCAGCACAAAGGGCTGAGCTGCGATCTAAAAGAATGAATGATCTATCTAGGATCAGGACTCCTCAGGCCACCACTACTCCTTCTCCTGCTCTAGAGCAAGTTGTGGTCCTAGCACCACCAGTACAGGGTCCTCCTCCTAAGTCTATGAATAGAACTGAAGGGCTGAGGACCATTATCGAGGAGAAGCGTCTGTCCACTGATAGGGTGATTGACAAGTACCCAGAGATTAGAGTTATCTGAAGTCCCACAAATTCCAGCTCTTCAAAAAGCCCCGTGGGCCGTACATCCCAAGTTGAGTTCGAGAATTCTACAGTGCTTACAGTACATTGATACCACAAGGGAAGAAGCCAGCAACTAGCCGGTTGACTATGTGGTTGACAGTGGTAAGAAGGTGCAGTGTGATTTTACTGCCATCAATGCCGTATTAGAATATACTACAAGGCTTGAGGATGAATCTCACCACAAGATCAGGACAACGACGTTGGAGAACATGAAGAAGTGGTTGGCTCCGTTGATATCAGAAGGCACTCTTAAGTGGCTTGAGGTTGGGGTAACTATTGAAAAGAAGGACCTCAATGTGGCAGCGAGGTATCGGTTTGGTTTCATCAGCAACACGATCATGCCCTCCAAAAACGAGTCTATTCTTCGCCACGCCAAAGCAGCCTCCCTAGGCTACCTCATTGAGGGGATAAGACTGAACTTGGGGATGATCATCGCAAAGGAAATAATCAAGAGGGTCAAGCAGCACCAGACTTTCCTCCCCTTTCCGGTGTTGATCACCAAGTTGTGCAGACGGGCTCGGGTTCCTAGAGATGCGAAGAAGGAAGTGGAAGTGATCCCCACATCTTCAACTAATATCCGAAGAATTGAGGCAAAGTATTTGAAAGATGAGGCCGAGAAGAAGAAGAAGGCAGTCCTGTTAGACTCTTCCCTGGTTGTGGATGGAGACTCACTACCTGCAGAGGCATCTTTGCCTACTCCGGCCCCTGGGCCTTCAGGTACTTCTAGTGTTGTTCCTTCTAACACCCCTAGTTCCTCTGCCGCTACATTTCCTCCCAGAGGTGCTGCTGTTGCTGTTTCTCGGACCCCGCTCACTCAGGCAGCATTACTCCGGATGTGGTAGGTAGCCCATTCTGCCGATCGTCGTGCTGCTAGACTTGAGGCCTCCATTCCGGGCATGATTCAGACAACCCTTGCTGATGTTTTGACATCGTTGAGTGCTACCATTGATGCCTTTGTAGCTAGGATATCGGTGTGTAAGCGTGGCCAAGGGGCCATCGAGAAAGTGACAGCCCTAAAGGCTGCCATTGCTGCGCTAAGGAGAGATGTGAATTAGCTAAAGTCCACCGATATGTCTATGATCTTCGGGACGATGGAGATCCCCGAGGTGCCAATTGAGCCAGACATTTCTCCGGCTACCATCGGAGATGATATTTGAGTTGAGAAGACAACTGACCCTAAGTCCGACTCTGAGATGGATGAGGAAATGCTTGAGGTTGTTGAGGAGGTTTCTTACGAGGGCCTTACTGAGACTGAGGAGGCCATGATCGAGCAGCTGTGAAGACCTCTTTAGTAGATACACCTTTGGCTGACCCTAGTGGAGCTGGTGATACTTTAGATATGACCCCGAGTGATGAGACCCAGATTCAGAGCACTACACCTGGCACTGATGCCCAGGAAGATAGAGTGACTGTTTATACATGATTCCTTTTTACCTCCCTCTCTGTATTACTTTTTGACTCTTGGATATTTTATATCTTGCATTTGAGGACAAATAGCTTTTGTTTGTGGTGGGGTGAGACCCATCTTTTGTGATTGTTGTTCTGTTCATATATTTTTGTTTTTGAGCTGTAAATTGTGTTAGCATTATTTTTGTGGATGTTTGAGCTTGTGGCTCCTTGCTTAAATTGTGAATGATTTTTGGACCCTTCCAAAAAATTTTGTGCCACCTCTTGTTTGTGTGTGAATGTGGCTGTTCTCTTGCAATTTTGAGTATCGGTCTTGATCAATACCGATGACTTGAATAGTGCTCATAATCGAACAAAAATGAATGTGTAGTTACGATGAGGCCAAATGAAGTTGCATAGACAATATGTGAACTTTTTTGCATCTCATTGTGACTAGCCGATTATCAAATTGAGTCTCTTGTGATGAACATTGCACACTAGCGAAAGTGTGGAGTCTTGTTTGACATTGGTGTCAATGCCTTGTGTGATGAGCTTATCGTGAACCATGTGTGATGACACCTATAATTTGCCCCGTTGGTTCGGTTGACTAAGTGATGCAATCTCTTGAAATGATCTTAGGCAACTTTGGAGAGTGTGAAACAATTTGACATTATACCTCTTTTTGTGGCCTACCTTGTGAGTGTGTGAACTTCGCTTGAACACCCTTTGAGCCTTAACCCTTTTCTTGGAAGAAACTTGATAAAATTGTGACCTTTCTTGATCCATTACCCTTAATCCTCATGATTTGTGGTTTGTGTGAATAGCCAACTTAGGCCAAAATCCTAAGTTGGGGGGTGTGGTGAAAAGAGAGGTAAATCAAGAAGTGCAAAGAAGTTCCCTTTTGACCCATGGTTTTGAGAAAGATGGAACCCCTCCATACAAAAAAAAAAAAAAGAGAAAAAAAAAGAAAAGAATGAAAAAGTTGTGGAATAAAGTTGTGAAATTGCGAAAAAAAAAAGGTGTCTAATAGTCAATGGAAAGTGAATAATGGGGTGACTTTTGAGAATAAATGAGAATGATGAAGTGAAGGAAAGAAAGTGTTGTTCATACCACATTTCATGAGGATAGCAGTCACTGAGCCTAAATGACCATACCTTTACACTACGCCCCGTTACAAGCCTTGAAAAGACCTTTTTGATCTTGAGTGAGCTAAAACAAGTGTTAATTGGAAAATACGAGCAAACCTGTGGATGAAATCATATATTGTGTTCATCTTTGTGAGTGTGAGTGTTGCATTTGATTCCAGAGCTTCAAATTGTTGAACCTTTGTGTGTGAATATGGAATCATTCTTTGTGTGAGGGAATTTGAGTACCTTTTGTTGAGCTTGAACTTGCATTTGAAGCAAGTATTGTGAACTTCAGAATCTTTGATAATGGTGAGTCACAACTTGAATCTTTGAGTGCACAATTGATCCTTGCATGAATAAGTTGAGTCTGTTTATGTGCATTCATGATAGAATCTTGTGTAGCACTGTTTGAGACATCCTTTTTGTACTGCTGAACTTAAGTTTTACTTGAGGACAAACAAAAGTTTAAGTTGAGGGTGTTGATGAGTCCATGATTTGGACTCATTTAGGGCTTTATTTTAGTGGATTTAGTGTCCTCAAATGCTTATTTTGTGCCAATAACTGATGTAAATCCTTAATTTCCAGGTATTTGAATTGAGGAACAAAACATGGACACTAATGAGCAAAAAGGAACAAGACAGCTGAAACAACGAAGAAAAGAAGGCCTGGTGATCGCCTAACCTATTGGACGAGTCGCCGAATGGCTATGATCTCGCCTAGTGTTCCGGTGTGCCAAGCCCTGAAGGAGAAAATCAAGTCGGCGATAGAAAGGAGAAAATCATTCTTCTTTTGTATCTTCATTTTCGTATCCCTCTTCTTGTTAAAAATAAAATAAAATTGACGTACTGTAAACATGAATCGCTTCAAGAGGATTATATATTAAAAGAATTGAAACATCAAAATGATTTCATATCTAAATTGTGGGACTTTTATAGGTGATTTTGAGTTGATCGAGATTGAATAATGTAACACCCCACAACTTCTAAGCAAAAATCCAAACTATTACATATGCATATAGGCTTGAATCTGATGATTTCTAATTGTATATATATTTTGCTTAGATCAGTTCTTAAGTGTGAGAAGTGTATTCGATGTAAATTAAGGTCATAAGAGACTTCTATAATATGAAAAAATTTATGGCCTAAAACCAACCAAATGAAATATCTTGAAGTCTTCTTTCCAACTCCTTTTATAGTTTGTTGATTCAAATTCTGTGCTAAAAATTATTCACATTTAACTAGATACTATGCAATCTTGATGACCCCTTGCGCGGAAAGGACACCAACTACGTAACTGTGCGGTAGGACCAGTGCTTATTGCCAAGGTTGCGGGAACAACCACGCTTCCTAGGCTCCAGGTGCACGATCTCGTATGTTTTATGAAATTCTTTTAGTTTTCTATTCTTTCCACATTCTAGAATGGGTGTTTTCATCCTTTCATCATTCCATAATCTCAACCCACATCTATTAACATCTCCCTAAAGTAATATTTAATTAGATTTTATAGGTTACAATAAATTTTTCTCTTTTTTTCCCCAACACTTTCAAAGAACAAGATCTACAAGGATTCTAGAGATTTAAATTACGATTCTTTTCTGAAACTTGAAATTTAAGGTATGTAGGACTTAAATGAATATTTCCTTTCATTCTCATGTCAAAAACTTCTCAATTTTTATGAACTTAATTCCATAGTTAGGGTTATCAAATCCACTTTTGAATTTACCATTTTTATGATCCGAATTATATGATTTCTTAAACTATTTATTGTATATAATTCATACTAATTACTTTATGGTATATATTAAAAACCAGCTTATTAAAAAAGATATTTTCAAAACTTGGAAGGCTGTTGACTTAGTCAAAGAACAGTGAATTAGTTGGGATTTTGAATTAAGGGTGACATTCAGGTGTCAAAATTAAATGGCGGTGACATAAGTTGTTTTAATAATTGAGTGTAGGTGACAATTATGTAATTAAAGATTAAGGATTTATGAGGCATTGTGGGAGTTGCCCCCAAGTTTTAAGTTGACATTTTGGTCCATTCTATTAAATGAGGGGTAAAAAGGTAAAAGACTAAAACCTAATTTAACCAAATATGGTGGGAATAAAAAATAGAGGGAAGCCAATGCACCAAAAGGGGAAATAAAAACTGTAAATCTCCTCGCCGGATTCCTCTCTTTTTCTTCTTGTTCGTGCTTTCTTGCTTTGTTCCTGTTCCCGTCATCATCATCTTCTTCTTCTCCTTCTTCTTCTTCTTCTTCTTCTACTACTTCTTCTTCTTCTTCTTGTTTGTACATTGTTGCTATTGGCCCCTATTCCTTGTGCTTCTTCTTCTTATCTTCTTCTTCAATCAAATTTAGCTAATTAGTGGACCAGATCTCGTTCTATATCAATTGCCATTACTTCATATGTGATTGTGTTCATGCACCATTGTTTGGTAAGTAAAAATTAATAGTTCTTTCAATCATTCATCATCTGAGTATACTTGTAGTTTTTTCAATAATTTACATTTGCATTTCCAACAGATGGTTATATATCTATTGCAACAGTTGACTCATGTTGAATAAGTCATATGTTGGAACATATGATAGTCTTATGTTGCAACAGAAATGTTATATGTTGCAACATATGACCTACATATTGCAACAATCTAGTAATATGTTGAAAATTATGACTTCCCTCTTTGAGATGTCGCAAAATATTGTAATAACGTGTTCATGTCGTTATAATAAAGCAACGAGAAAAAATTTTGGGCCGGAAAACTTTTTTGTAGTAACTTTGAATTTTCCAACCTAGTCCAAATTTAGACGAAATCGAAGTCAGTAAAGTCTAGGGAAATCTGGTAACAATTGGGTGATCTAATTATGATTTTAATTACATGAGTAGATAACTAAGACATTAAAGAACCCGTACGACTTTACGAAACTGAATTCGGGTGAGTAGAACTCCCGAACTTGATCTTAGCGTAAGTGGGTAGTTTCTGAGTGTCATGGGTTGAAGGTGTGTTGTGAAATAAGGGTTTGAAACTCATAATTTAGCTCTTTGTTTCTGTACAAGCCACTAAGACATGATTATTCCCGCCAGGGTGGGGTCGCTATTGCGGGATGGGGGCCTCCATAGCGATCTAGTCTCGAATTAAGTCGGAAATAAATCCCAAAAATGTTTTATTCTGCACTTTTTGACTTTGAGAGGTAAGGAACAACCCCAGGCAATTTTTTGACCATTTTTCACCATTTTTAAGGCTAAATGTAAGGTTTTAACTCCCCGAATCCATTTTTCGATCCGTAGAATGTAAACTAGTGGGTACTTATCGATGGGGGAGGGTTTTGATCTAGAAATTATGGTGGAAAAAGCCCTAATCTGGGTATGTGGATCAAGGGTTTAACCTAGGATTGATATTATTGTTTATAATTCGGGTAATTAGGTGTTGTTTATTGATCCTCACACTATTATGATTGTTTGTAGACCAAGAACAAGCAGAAAGGATTTGGAAAGGGAAGAATCTAGTTTCTTAGTGATTCACGCTTTGTTTGAGGTAGGTGATGGTTGTGATTTCATGTTGTGTGATATATGTTTGTTCTTGCTTCATTATGATACATGTATGTATACGAATATTGCATTACTGATCATACTAATCGTGAATGAGGATAGATGAATGACTGCATGCCATGAATCATGACTTGAATGTATTGTTATGCGAATGTACTTGTAATTGTTATTGTGGCATGTTGAATAGATCGGGTATTGTGTCCGACACACTAATTGGGATCAGTTTCCACGTACCGGCATAAACATTGGAATGGGTGTCATGATCCGACACACTAACTTGGAATGGGTACCACGTACCAGTACACTAACAGTTTGGGTGTGGGTTTCATGCGAGGACCATTGACTTGACATCACTGTATACCTTGAGAATTATGAAATTGTACGTTGTTCGCAAATGATGTAGATATTGTATATGTTCGGTGTATACATGTTATTATTATGTTGTAATGGCTTATGTACGTTGCACTTAGTGGGATAGCTGTGTGTTCCTACTAGTACACTGTGGTTGCATACTGATACTGCACTTGCTCTTTCTTTGTTGAGTACAACGCATCTTCAAGCGGCTATTGACATACATCGTTTAGAAGATCAATGATCATCATGGAATTCAAGCGTGAGCCAGTTCTTCCGGGCTGCCAAGAGTTCTTTTTTTTGTCTATGTCCACAATTCGGACATAGACTAGTTCTCTAGATTTCTTATGTTTAGTTTGGGGGTTGCACCCATTTTCTTAGACTTGTTGAACTTTAGATGTTTTGGTACATTAACTTTTAGGTTCTAGGCATTATTCTGCATTTGTTTGGTTGTTAGAATTTTGTTGTAGTTTATGGGAACTCTATTTCTTTTGCTTAGAATTTAAACCTGCTTCCGTATCTTAAAATGCCTTAGTTTTGATTAAGTTGTGTAGTTCTTTGGTTAGCTAATTAGTATTAATCGTTCTCCCACCGGAGGGTTAGTGTGGGTGCCACTCACGATGGTCTGGGTCGTGACAAAGTTGGTATAAGAGCCTAGGTTCATTGATCTTGATATACCAAAACGAGTCTAGTAGAGTCTTGCGGAACGGTATGGAGACGTTTGTACTTTTCTTCTAGAGGCTATAGGACTTTAGGAAATCTCTATGTTTTCTCTTGCCTCCTATCGTGTTATGACTTGATTCCAATTGGTATCGAATGATTCAAATTGGTATCTAACCTCCTTCACTCTTTTGTCCCCACATGGTTAACATTAGGTTCAACGGCGTCAGTTCCATAGCTCCCGTCAACGCTCTAGCTGAGGAATCTCCAGCAAGAGGTCGCAGTCGAGACAGTGGTAGAGGAAGAGCTAGGGGTAGAGACCGAGGAAGGGTGGCGCGTACTAGGGATGGAGCACCAACTGAGAATGCTCCCAGAAATGAGTCCCCTCATGCGCATCATGAAGAGGTAGAAGAGGATGTAGAGGTTAACAATGAGGAGAATGTTGGACAAGAGGAAGAGGTGCAGGCTGAGACTACATGCATTCCCCCCTTAGACCCAGTGGAGGCTGAGACTACATGTATTCCTCCCTTAGACCCAATGAGACTATAGTTATTCCTCCCTTATGACGTTCTTGAAAGGATTGATTATTCCTGGAGTGCTTCCCTCTGTTCAAGCAACTCAAGCTCCCGCTAATCCCCCTGTTTCTATTACTGTCCCCAAGGTGGGTGGAACTGTAGGTAATGATGCTTTCTTCCATCCTTTGTTGGGTCCTGTTATGACTGATAATGAGCATGAGATGTTTACTAAGTTCTTGAAATTGAAACCGCCTGTGTTCCATGGTTCTGAGAGTGAGGACACCTATGAGTTCATCCTAGATTGCTATGAGAGACTTCATAAGTTGAGAATTGTCCATAAGAATGGAGTTAAGTTTGTGACTTTTCAGCTTCAAGGTAAGGCTAAGTAGTGGTTGAGAGCTTATGTGGAATGTAGATCTTCAGTTTTACCTCTACTCACTTGGACCCAATTTCATGCTTTGTTCTAGGAGAAGTATGTGCCTTAGACTTTGAGAGATCGTAAGAAGGATGAGTTCATGGCTTTGGAGAGATGTGGTATGTCTGTGGCTGCTTATGAGGCCAAGTTCCATGCTTTGTCTAGCTATGTTATACAATTGGTGACTACTGAGGAAGAGAGGATCCGTCTGTTTGTTAAGGGACTAAATTCTAAGTTGCAGGTATTGTTTGTTCATATGACCTCTGCAGGAAAAAGCTTCAATGAGGTAACAAACTTTGTGAAGAAAGTGGAGGGGGTGATGCGAGACAGTCAGGCTAAGGCATTGGCTAAGAAAGCCAAAAATTCAGTCAACTTTTAGGGATCTTACTCCAGAGGTTCAGGGAGGCCAACACTTGCAGCTTGGCCAATTCAGTCCGCTATGCCCTTTTCTACAGGTAATTACTCCAGAACTCCACCTCAAAATTTGATTCAGGATAGCTAGGGAGCTGCACCTTCTGCGGGTAGCCCGCCATCTTCTGATCGTACTTGCTATAACTGTGGAGAACCTGGGCATATGAGGAGAGATTGTCCCCACCCGTGCATGATGGATTCTAGGCAACAGCAAACTAGAGCCGTGGTACCCGCGAGAAATGGTAATAATGGTCGAGGGCATCCACAATGTGGGCGAAGAGGAAATAAATGAGGCCGCGAAGGTAGGGGTAAAGGTAATGCAGGCAGAGGTACAGTGCAACCAGGCAGGAAAATCGCCCGTCATGATGACAGGGTTCAGTGTTATGCCTTTCCGGGCAAAACCGAAGTGGAGGCGTCTGACGCAGTGATCACATGTACTATTCTTGTCTGTGACCGGATGGCTCATGTGTTATTTGATCTGGGTTCTACTTATTCTTATGTGTCTGTGTGATTTGCCTCAGAATTTGCTATGATTTGTGATATACTTGATGCCCCATCCATGTTTCTACCCCAGTTGGAGAGTCTGCCATAGTCACCCATGTCTACCGTGTTTGTCCTATTTTGTTAATGGGTTTTCAAACTTGGGCTAATTTGGTGATTTTGGATATGGCTGACTTTCATATAATATTAGGCATGACTTTGTTGTCCCCCTATTATGATGTGCTTAATTGTAATACTAAGTTTGTAACTCTAGAAATTCTGGGAAGGGAAAAGTTAGAGTGGGAATGAGTGTACAAACCTAAGAAAGCTAAGATCGTATCCTCTATTCGGGCTAGGAAACTGGTAGGGCAGAGTTGTCTTGGCTTATTTGGCTCATATTCAGGATGTTGAGGTTGAGTCTCCTTCTATTGAGTCTATTCATGTGGTGTCAGAATTTAGACAAGTGTTTCCTACTGATTTGCCTGGTATGCCTCCGGATAGAGATATAGATTTCTGCATTGATTTAGAACCTGGTACTCGTCCCATTTCCATCCCTCTATATCGCATGGCTCCTGCAGAATTAAGAGAGCTTAAGGCTCAAATCCAAGAACTTCTTGATAAAGGATTTATTCGTCCTAGTGCTTCCCTGTGGGGTGCTCCAATTTTGTTTGTTAAGAAAAAAGATGGTAGTATAAATGTGTATAGATTACCGGCAATTGTATAGGGTCACCATTCGAAACAAGTACCCATTACCTCGAATAGATGATCTCTTTGACCAATTGCAAGGTGCATCAGTTTTCTCTAAGATTGATCTAAGGTCTGGTTACCATCAGTTAAAGATTAGGCATGGGGATGTGCCTACGACGACGTTTAGAACCCGTTATGGGTACTATGAGTTTTTAGTTATGTCATTTGGGTTGACTAATGCACCCACAACTTTTATGAGTTTAATGAATGGTGTTCAAGCCATTTCTTGATTCGTTTGTTATAGTCTTTATTGATGACATTTTGGTCTATTCGAAAAGTGAGGAAGAGCATGTCGACCATCTTCGTATTGTTCTGGGCGTTCTTGGGAAACAAAGGTTGTATGTGAAATTTTCTAAGTGTGAATTTTGGTTGACTTCGGTTGCATTTTTGGGGCATGTACTTTCAAAAGAAGGGGTAATGGTAGATCCCCAAAATATTGAGGCGGTTAAGAATTGACTTCGGCCTAGCTCTGTGACGGAAGTTAGGAGTTTTGTGGGGATCGCTAGCTACTATCGTCGGTTTGTGAAAAAACTTCGCTTCTATCGCCACACATCTGACAAATTTGACAAAAAAGGAGGTACCTTTTGAATGGACTGAAAAATGCTAGGAGAGCTTTCAAAAGCTCAAGACTCTCTTAACCACAATGCCTATTCTAACACTACTGGTGGAAGGTAAATATTTTATTGTTTATTGTGATGCTTACCATTCGGGTTTTGGTGATGTGTTAATGTAGGTAAGAATATTATAGCTTATGTATCGCGACAGTTGAAGGTGCATAAGAGGAATTACCCAACACATGATTTGGAGTTGGCAGCTGTAGTATTTGCACTTAAGATCTGACGACATTACCTCTATGGTGTCATATGTGATGTGTTCACTGATCATCGTAGTGTGCAACATGTGTTAACTCAAAAGGATCTGAATCTGAGACAGAGAATGTGGATGGAGCTACTTCAGGTCTATGATGTCACCATTTAATACCATCTGGGTAAGGCTAATGTAGTTGCAGACGCTTTGAGTCGAAAAATGGTGAGTTTGAGTAGTCTAGCTTGCTTGAGTGTATCTAAGCAACCTTTGACTAAGGAAATCTAGACCTTGGAGTCTAAATTCATGCAGTTGGGCATTTTAATAAAATGTGGGGTGTTAGCTAGCATTGAGGTTAGGGCTACGTTCATTGAGGAGATCAAGACCAAGCAGTTTGAGGATAAAAATTGGAACGAGCTTAAGAAGAGGACTGCAATTGGTAAGGCACAAGAGACCACTCTTGATGCGGAAGGGGTGCTCAGTTTTAAAGGAAGGATTTGTGTTCCTTGAGTTGATGACTTGATTCAAAAATTGTTGACAGAATCCCATGGTTTGCGATATTCCATTCATCCCGGTGTGACCAAGATGTACCGAGATTTGAAGCAAATTTATTGGTGGTCTGGCATAAAGAAAGGCATAGCGGAGTTTGTGGCTAAGTGTCACAATTGCCAACAAGTAAAGTATGAACATCAAAGGCCTACAGGTTTGCTTCAGAGAATGCCAATTCCGAAATGGAAGTGGGAAAGGATAGCGATGGATTTTGTGGTTGTTAATCCCAAGACTTTGGGAAAGTTTGATTCTATTTGGGTAGTGGTTGATAGATTGACTAAGTCAACCCATTTATTTCCGGTAAGAATAGATTATAATGTTGAACAATTGGCTAAGGTGTATGTGAAAGAGATAGTGAGGTTGCATGGGGTGCCCTTCTCTATCATCTCACACTGTGGTACGCAGTTTACCTTCAAGTTTGAGAGGAAGTTACGTGATGAATTGGGCACACAACTCACTTTTAGTACAGCTTTCCATCCACAGATGGACGGATAGTTAGAGAGGACTATTCAAGTGTTAGAAGACATGTTGAGGGCATGTGTGATTGATTTTGAAGGGCATTGAGATAAGTTCTTACCTTTGTGTGAGTTCTCTTATAATAATAGTTATCACTCCAGCATAGATATTGCACCGTTTGAGGCACTTTATGGGAAGGGGTGTAGATCACCCATAGGATGGTTTGAGGCTGGAGATGTGGAACCTTTGGGGGTTGATTTAGTGAAGGATGTTCAAGATAAGGTAAGGAGCATCCAAGTTAAGGTTTTAGCAGCCTAGAGTAGACAGAAGAAGTATGCAGACCATAAGGTAAGAGACATGGCATTTCAGACTGGTGAGAATGTTCTTCTTAAGGTATCACCCATGAAAGGGGTGGTGAGATTTGGCAAGAAGGGCAAACTAAGTCTGCGATACATTGGCCCCTTTGAGGTTCTTGAATGTGTAGGGACAGTGGCTTATAGATTGGATTTACCTTCTAACCTATCGGGAGTTCATCCGGTATTTCATGTGTCCATGTTGAAGAGATATCATGGTGACGGGGATTACATCATAAAATGAGACCTAGTTGTATTAGACAAGGACCTTCAGTATGAGGAGGAACCAATTGCAATTCTTAATCGTGATGTTCGGAAGCTGAGGACCAAAGAGATTAAGTCCGTGAAAGTTCAATGGAAGTATCGTCTAGTTGAGGAAGCTACTTGGGAAACCAAAAAGGACATGTGAGACAAGTATCCCCAGTTGTTCGTTGATTCAGGTACTACTCTACTCTAACCTTAGCCCATTTTCTCCTAGTTTGTCACTCGGGGACGAGTGATAGGTAAATTGGTATCTATTGTAACGACTTATTCCCATCGTTATAGAAAAGCCAACGGGGAAAATTTTTGGTCCGAAAAACTTTTTCGTAGTAACTTGGAATTTCTCAACTTAGTCCAGATTTGAAGTCAGTAAGGTCTAAGGAAATTTGGTAACAATTGGGTGATCTAATTATAATTTTAATCACATGAGTAGATAACTAAGATGTTAAGGAACCCATACGACTTTACAGAACTAAATTCGGGCGAGTAGAACTCCCGAAATCGATCTTAGCATAAGCGGGTAATTTTTGAGTGTCATGGGTTGAAAGTGTGTTGTGAAATGGGGGTTTGAAACTCATAATTTATCTCTCTGTTTCCGTGCAAGCCGCTAAGGTGGGATTATTCTCGCCAGGGCGGGGCCGATGTGGCGGGATGGGGGCCGCCATAGCGGGCCAGTCGCGAATTAAGTCGAAAATAAACCCCAAAAATGTTTTATTTTGCACTTTTCGACTGTGAGAGCTAAGGAACGACCCCAGGTGAGTTCTTGACCATTTTTCACCATTCTTAAGGCTAAAGGTAACGCTTTAACTCCCCAAATCTATTTTTCGATTCGTAGAATTTAAACTAGTGGGTAATTATCGATGGGGGAGCGTTTTGATCTAGAAATTATGATGGAAAAAGCCCTATCTGGGTATGGAGATCAAGGGTTTAACCTAGGATTGATATTATTGTTTATAATTCGGGTAATTAGGTGTTGTTTATTGATCCTCGCACTATTATGATTGTTTGTAGACCAAGAACAAGCGGAAAGGATCCGGAAAGGGAAGAATCAAGTTTCTTAGGGGATTCAAACTTTGTTTGAGGTAGGTGATGGTTGTGATTTCATGTTGTGTGATTTATGTTTGTACTTTATTCATTATGATACATGTATGTATGCAAATGTTGCATTATTTATCACATTAATCGTGAATGAGGATAGATGAATGATTGCATGCCATGAATCATGACTTGAATGTATGATTATGAGAATGTACTTGTGAATGTGATTGTGACTTATTGAATGGATCGGGTGTTGCGTTCCAACATATTAACTGGGATTAGTTGCCACGTACCGGCATAAACATTGGAATGGGTTTCACAATCTAACACGCTAACTTGGAACGGGTACCACGTACCGGTACACTAACAGTTTGGGTGTGGGTTCCATGAGAGGAACATTGACTTGACATCACTGTATATCTTAAGAATTGTGAAAATGTATGTTGTTTGTAATTGATGTTGATATGTATATGTTCGGTGTATGCATGCTATTATTATGTTGTAATGGTTTATGTATGTTGCACTTAGTGGGATAGCCGCGTGATCTTACCAGTACATTGTGGTTGTGTACTGATACTGCACTTGCTCTTTCTTTGTTGAGTATAGGGAATCTTTAAGCGGCTATTGACAGACCTCGTTTAGAAGATTAGTGATCGTCATCGAATTCAAGGGTGCGCAGTTCTTTCGGGCTGCCAAGAGTTCTCTTTTCTGTCTATGTCCACATTTTGGACTTAGACTAGTTCTCTAAATTTCTTATGTTTAGTTTGGGGTTTGCACCCATTTTATTAGACTTGTTGAACTTTAGATGTTTTGGTACATTGACTTTCAGGTTCTAGGTTTAATCCCATTTGTTTGGTTGTTAGATTTTTATTGAAGTTTATGGGAACTCTATTTCTTTTCCTTAACATTTAAACCTACTTCCGTAACTTAAAATGTATTTATTTTGATTAAGTTGTGTAGTTCTTTGATTAGCTAATTAATATTAATGGTTCTTCCACCGGAGGGTTAGTGTGGATGCCTCTTACGACGGTTTGGATTGTGACACAAATGATTTATCAATCGCAACAGAATATTCCTATGTTGCAACATATAGCTTACACATGTGATTTATGTGTTACAACAGAACAATTATATGTAGCAACATATGACTTTTATGTCGCAACATAATGGACATATATAGGAACATATGATTCACATATTCCAACATAATAGAAATATGTTGCACCAGATGACTTGCACCTCTTCCATTATGTGATTTATGTGTCGCAACATAACAATTATATGTAGCAACATGTGACTTTTATGTGGCAATAAAATGGTCATATGTTGGAACATATGACTTACGTGTTGCAACAAAATAGTCATATGTTACACCATATGACTTGCACCTCTTCTAACATGTGATTTATCTTTCAGAACATAATAAACATATGTCACAACATATGACTTTTATGTCGCAACAGAATGGTCATATGTTGGAACATATGACTTACATGTTCAAACAAAATAGTCATATGTTGCACCAGATGACTTTCACTTTTTCCAACATGTGATTTATGTGTCGCAATAGAATATCTATATATAGCAACATATGACTTATATGTTGCAACATAATGGTCATATGTTGGAACATACAACTTACATGTTCCAACATAATAGTCATACGTTGCACCAAATGACTTGCACCTCTTCCAACATGTAATTTATCTTTCGTAACATAATAGACATATGACTTCTATGTCGCAACAGAATAGTCACATTTTTCCATATAAGACTCATATGTTGCAACAGGACGAATGGTATTCTATCTTTAGTACTAATTGTTTTTTCAATTAATTTCTTTAGGTACAATAAATTGAGGGATTATTCAAAGGGGTTGATTGTTGTGGTGAATGGATGGAGAAGAAAAATTAATATATTTGGCATTGGAAGGATTGTATGAAACAGTCGGTAGGGATAACCGTCAAAACAAATATTTTGTATGATGATTTTGTGAATTTAATCATCCATAGTTGTGGACCCAATTGTCAACCAAAAGATCTTGTCATCAATTACATTCCCAGTTTTTTTCATAATAAGAAGGTCTTACCTTTTAAAATAACTGATCAACCTAGTTTGCTTGTTTATTTGGAAGGAGCAGCGAGACCCATGTTAATAGCCTATGTGGTTTAAAATCCTATCAAGGAGAATCATAAACCAGAAGAAAATCAACAAGATACGTTAAATGATGAATTTGATGTCATGGACATGAATAATCACCATGATAAAATTGGAGGAGATGAAGTGTCAGACCTTGGGAGTAACAATCCTCCTACACCTATTATGGGGAACAACAATCCTGCTTTTTCTCAATCATCACGTGTGAATAATGCTCAAGATGATGAAACCGGTTTTTATAAGGGAATGACATTCAAGAACAAGGAAGAACTAGCAAATTCATTGAAAATTGCTTGCTTAAAAAAAGATTTTTGACTGACAAAGGTGATCAATTCTAGTAATGTGTATTCTTTTAAATGTTCATATACAGAGGGTAAGTGGTGGTTGAGGGTTGTGAAATTAACAAGTAGCGACAGGTTTGTGATTATAATCTATGAAAAGTACCATACATATGGTTCAGAGCATCACATGAGCCATAATCCAAATGCCACGAAAAAATTCATAGGTAAATATTTTGAAAATAGGTTTCCCAATGGTAAAGACCCATCCACAAGAGACATGTAAAATCAACTCCGCACATAATTGGGTTGTAAGGTAAGTTATTGGAATATTTATAAGGGCATGGAGCATGCTAAGTCTTCTGTTAGGCTACACATGACCATGGGTATGCAGTGCTTAATGCGTACTGTTATATGCTTGAAATTGCAAATCTAAAAAGCAAGACGACATTGTCGCTTGATGAAAATGGGAGGTTCAAGTACTTTTTTGCATCATATACTGCTTGGATGATTGGTTTTTAAAAAATGAGAAAAGTAATAATCGTTGATGGAACATTCTTGAGGAGCAAGTATGAAGGAGTTTTGCTTTCGGTGGTGGCACAATGTAACACCCCGACTTTTCAAAATGTCTAAATTAACTCGTATTTTCGTAGAAAAACAAGGCGGTGGGTAATAAATTAAGAATGATGTGGTATGTCATAGTTTAAGTGTTCAAGGGTTGTATCTCAAGTTTTGAAGTTAGGTAAGTGGCAAAATAAAAATTGGCTAAAGTTATCTTAAGTTCCTTTTTAAAGATTTCTTTGAAATTTGGGTCAAATGTCTTGAATGTTTTTACCAATATATAAAGAGTTAGAAGGCTTATCACCCATTAAATAGAAGACCTACGAGTCTAGTTTGCAACGAACAAAATCCCGTATCCAACCAACATCAGAGTAAAAAGTTATGAGGATTTTACTACGAACTGCCGGGGCAGGTAAAAAATGTGGTATGTCGGCTTACTCAATGTTTTAAGCCATGAAAACATTTATTTTCACTTCCAAACCAGAGAGAAAGCTTAAGAGAGGATTACTATAGAGTTCTTGCATGATGAAGGTTAGTTTTTGATGATTTCTACCATTAAACGTTTCCCCCGTGGCTAGAAACATGATCTCTACACATGGCAATCGCTTTTCCCTTCTATTAGCTGCGTTTGGAGCTGGTTTTTGAAGATCTAAATTTGTAGTTATTGGTATTTCTTCAAGGTATAAACCTGGTTAACTAAAGTAATCATCTCAGGACTCTTTTATGATTATTTTTATGAATTTCTACGGATGTTTCGACAAGTTGGGGCAATATGGCAAATCTGCAGATCTAAGATTAATTATGAACTATTTATAGGTGCGTACCAGTTGTGTATATATATTGTTTGTGAAGATTAGGGCATAAGGAACAACTTTTGTGAAGGAACTACGGTCTTTCAAGCGTTTATTGGAAAGGTATGTTAAGATTATTCCCTTCGTTCGACATGTTTCCTTTGAGGTAGTTAATGTTGGTGATCTTGTAGATGTAATTGTGAGTGGTTGGCTGATTGAGTAGTTATAAAACCTCATTTTAGGGACTCATAATCTTTTAAGAACGACCCTAAGTTAGGAACGACTTGGAGATTATTCATATATATTGTTTAAGCTAAATTGCTCGCCTTTAGCCTATTCATTTGTTTGTTGTCGCCCTTGGGGCTATTGTGGTTAGTTGTTGAGCTATGAACTGCCTATGAGGGATATGCTGTTGTCTAATAGGACTATGTTATTTCCAAAGATTGTTATGTGTTGCCCATAGGGCTATATTGATGCCAAAAAGTGTTATGTGTTGCCTATGGGGCTATTTTGACGCCAAAGAGGGCTATGTGTTTCCTGCATGGCTATGTTGATGCAAAAGAGGGCTATGTGCAGCCCATAGAGCTATGATGTTGCCTAAGAGGGCTATGTGCTGCTTATGGGGCATCGTTGCCAAAAAGGGCTATGTGACTTCTTACAAAGAAAAAGGGCTACCGATATGGGTATGTAGATTGATTTGGCACCTTCTGGGCTTATGTGGGCCTAGGTAGGTGGTATGTTGTTTGTACCTTCCGAGCTTATGGGGGTTTGTTTAGGTTGATGTTTGATCATTTTTGTATTTTTAGATTCAGAAGTGGGTTATCATGCTTATCTAAAATTTTGATTTCCTTACGTGATTGCTTTTGGTATATTATGATACTTGCTCACTTAGTCTATTGCCTTTCATACTCTGTATATTATTTTGTACTGACGCCCCATTGCCTTGGGGTCACTGCATTCATGCATGTAAGTCCCAACAAACGACCCAGTAGACCTCCTTTACAACAGGATTAACTTCTATCCAATTGGCTAGCCCCTTTCCTTCGGAGCTGCCAGGATTAGGAGGTTTTTTACCTTTTGTTGTATATATCTTTATGGGTAAGCTGGGGTCCTGTCCCGCCAATCTTTACTACTCTTAGAGGCCTGTAGACTAGTGTGTGGGGTGTATAGCTACGTTATGACCATATTGGCCTAGTTTGTTGGTTTACTGAAGCTTGTGAGCTGTTTGATGTATTGTCTTGATATATACCTGCTTTCAGTTTTGGTATAGATATCATGGTGGCTTCAACAGCCCAATCAGGACCTCTGTGCTGGTTGACTATTTATTTATATGATCTCCTGGGTGTAGATGTTTGTTTTATAGATTAGTTGACAGGGGCCTTGTCGGCCGAAGGCTTAGTTTTAAGCCGTGATATACTTGTTTGTTTTCTTGATTACATCTGGCTTCCATGCGCTACTAGTAAATGGTTCAGCAGGGTCGACTCGGGCCTGAATTTTGGCATTAGGATCCAGTTGCGCCCCTCGAGTTTGGGGCATGACAAACTTGGTATCAGAGCAACGTCGTATTCTAGGGAGTCTGCAAGCCGTGTCTAGTAGAGTCTTGTTTATAAATGTATGGTGCACCACATTTGATAATCAAGAAGCTACCGGGCATGTTAGAAATGTTGACACCCAATTTCGACCCTCCCCGATAATAATTAATTCACGAGCTTCTGGATTTCCAAACGACTTAGTATAATTAGTTTTATAAAATTCAAATAGTTTCAAGGTTATTTTAAGTATTTTCAGTTGATCTTTACAGTATTTTGAATAATAGATATATTTCAAATAATTATATGTGTAATTAGTGTACATTTATGAATATCATAAAATTACCTCAAAGGATTTTACATTTTTAGTTAGATAATTTATTAACTTAGTTTATTTTAAATTATGGTTAGTTATTAAAATTAATTAGTCTATAGTTGATTTAATTATTTATTTCGTTAAGATTGATAAGCTCATAAATTAATTATATTAATTCATCTTATTTTGATTTTTAGTTGAATTCACATTAGTTCAATTCGGCTATGGCCGAGACTTTGATTTGGCCATAATTGTAACTCATATGGTCTTTTCTCAAATTGCAAATTTATTCACTTGATAATCTTACCTTTAATTTTCTCTTAGACCAATTTTGGGCTTGTTTGAATAATTTCAGCAGCCCACAGTCAAACCCAACTCCCTTTATTTCTCCAACCCATTCCCTTTTGTTTTCCTTCTAGCAGCACACCAAAACGACCCCGACCCAACCCCTTTTCCCTTCTAATTCCAGTGCTAAGCAGCAGCGATCAAACGGAAAGAAATTCAGCAACATCTCTTTCGACGTTAATACACGGAGAATTCACGGAAAACTAGTGAGGAACGTAGTACACTGCTCCTCTTTGTTGTCTCCTTCAAGTCCCTTTCAATAGTACTGCCGCAGCAGAGCAGGAAGAGCACGCAAATCATCCTTGTAGCGTGAGATCAAGACACGTCACGCCCAAGGGAAATTCGAATCGATCCGGAGCAGTCCGTTCTCCCTTTCCTCTTTCAGAATAGGGCGAAAATCTCAGAAAAAAAGGTCTCCCTAAAATGGTGCAAGAGATTTTTGAGGTTTGAATTTCGAAATGGGCCTTGAATCCAAAAAATCGGCCCTTTCCCCCTTCCAAAAATCAAACCCTAGCTCCGTTCTATATAAATTCTTTACTGTTTCAGTAGGAGACGAGGGGGAATTTTTTTTTTAAAGATAAAGTTGGAAAAGAAAAGCCAGTACAGAGAGTTGGTTTCCCTTGCACAAAACTGTATACTTGAGAATTTTTTGAACTGTTCTTGAATTGAAAGAAAAGAAAATTCTTTTACTCGAAGTTGGTTTGAATTTCTGGGTTGTTTGTTTTAATCGAAGGTCGAATTTAAGGCTGTGTGGAAGGAGTTGCTGACATTCTGCTCGTTTCTCGTTCCTGTTCGCTGCACCCTAAAAGGTAACATCTAATCCCAATTTATATCTCTTTTATTCTCAATACGTCTGTTATCCGATCCTTGACTCTTTGAACGCTTAATTGTTATGATCTGGGGGCGTTTCTGACTGATTGCTGGCCTTAAATCGTTGGTATTGAATGGTCTGTTCATTCATTTAGTTCATTCATTTCGATTTCATTTTTTTTTGTTGCTCGAGATTGGATGGTTCCTTTGAGGTTGAGATTATTTGTTTCCTATTTCTTTCGTCCTTTCTCGCCAGGTTATTTTATTTAGTTGGCTGTGACTTTCCTGAACCTATAAGTGCTGCTCCTCTCAATCTTTCATACAGTGGTTGTTTCGTTCGTTTAGCTAGCATGAGTCATGTAGGTTGAATAGCCTTACTTTTTCTATTGTATGGTATTTGTTCTATCCGCGCTCAATGAGGTAGTATGGCTCGTGTATTAGTTATTAACCACTTTAAAATCTCATTTGTAATAGAATTAATCGTATGGTCTCCATAAACCCTCATGTTGAGTCGATTTACCTTAAGTTCGTCTTAGTTTAACTGAGAAAAAAATGAGTCGATGAACTGTTGGAATGCTAACTTAGGTCGGTTTGCTCTGTCCCATTTCTTGCTTTTCTAAGTAAATTTGGCTGTTTGTGTTTCTTCCCTATTATTATTTTTGAACCATGCTCGCTAAAGTTGTGTGAATTATGTAATAGTTCTCATCACTGTTTTTAATCTTAAGCATTTAGCTTGTGTTCCAATATGATCATTCATTGTTGCCTACCATGTGGATTTAAGTAGTCCATTAGCTTTGGTCAATTTTTTAGCATGTTAGGTTGTAGGTAAAGATGTGTTATCTAATACGTTTCCAGTGGCACTTCATAAATGCCTTTGCTATTTTCTTAGTATCAAAGTTGGTTTGTTAATTCTTGTCATTGTTAAGCTAGTTCATTTTTGTCCTTCTAAAATTTATCTGTTACTTTGGTCTAATGGGTGGTTTTGGCTGCATCTTAATTCCGAATTTCTTAAACGACTTTTTTTTCAATTGAGTTTTGTCTCATTTATTTTATCTGATTCATATGCTAATTTTTCCTTCTTTCTTTTTTGTTGTATGAACCTTTCCCGAGTTCGGGGGAGACTCTTTCTCTCTTGCATCCTCAAGATGAGCCATAGAGGCTCAATCTCTCTCCGTCGAGTCAGCCTCAAGTGAATTTCAAATTAAGAACAGGTTTGCGGGGGTTAGGGATTGGCTGCAGGTCTCAAAAAGCCCGGAAAAGGGGCTGCGTACCCACTGTATACAACAGTATACACTGATATACATGGCAAAGTACCGATATACAGGTTCAAAAAATGAAAATACATGTTGAAGGCGTCAAAGAGGATTGTATACACTTGTGATACAGTCTGATATACGAGAAAATGGATCAAAATACGACCCGTATGCAAAGTATACACTTGCTGTATATAGGGTTTTCAGAAGCGAAAATGGGCTGGAGGAGGCCCAAAAACGCAGCTGGCCCAACGTTTCTGGGCAGCAATGGGCCCAAATCCTTCTCTCCCTCTCTTTATCATTTGATCGCAACTATTTTTGTTTTATTTCAACTCTAATTTTAAATTTGTTAATTAACTTAATTAAATCCCCAAAAGATGAACCATATTCTTTATGTTAGTATATTTTAATAAAATTTCATTTTTCTCAACCCTTGTACTTTTTATTGAAAACTTTACTTAATCTTTGATTAATTTAAAATAGTTTCCACGCTATAATTGAACTAAATTGGTCTAAATTATTAATTTTAAGGGATTCAAATAAAATTCTAATTAATCTGGATTTGCTAAAATTCTAATCGCTTGCAAATTAATTCGAATATTTCAATTAAGATTCAATTTTCTTAAAAAATTAAAAATTAATCAAATATTGTAAATTATTATTTTAAATAATTTTCTCAAAATTAGTCAAAGTCATTCTAAGTCAAATCGCCGGTCAACTGCAAGTTAGCGGGCATTCCGAAGGCCTAACACCTTCTCGGAGTATACATTGAACTTCGAACCCTTTTGGTTTTCGATTGATTTTTATCTGTTTAAGTCTTTTGAAAACCTTAAAGTTTTTTATTTTTTATTTTTTTCTTGATTTTTACTAAAGATTAAGTGGCGACTCTGTTCTTTGGGAAATTTGATTTCTCTTAAACCATAAGTTTAATCGATTTTTTTGAAAACTTAGTCATTTTTCCTTTTATTTATATTTTTGAGTAAAACAATAAAGACTATCCTTCTTTTACTCACCTCGTGCTATAGAGCGGTGTCTTAAGGGTTGAGGTTTTTGGCTTATAATTGATACTTGTATGCAGATAGAGATGGATGACACTAGACAGACGACAACTAGCCAGGGGCTAAATACAGCTGCAGGCGAGGGTACCGACAAGGTACCACATGTGGAGGTAGCCCATTGTGAGACCCAGGGGGAGACATCTTCTCACCCCCCTATAGCTTCTCCACTGCTTCAGGCGCCTCTGAGGGCTACATGACTTATGGCTCCACAAGCAGTACCACCTCTAGTTCCTCCTATTCCATTTGATCAGGATTTCAAGAGTGCAGTATGTATGTTAGCACAGTAAGTTAAGCACTAGCCAGTTGCGCCACATGTTGCCGGACCTTCTGAAGGGCCCGAAAATTTGAGAGTTCGTGAATTTCTTGCCTTGAATCCTCCATAGTTTATAGGGACAGATCGCAGAGAGGACCCTTAACACTTTTTTTATTAGCTTCATAGGATCTTTAGAGTCATGCATGCCTCAGCGACTGAGTCAGTTGAGTTAGCAACATTACGAATACATGATGTTGCAATATTGTGGTACGAGAGTTGGGAGAGATCTAGGGGAAAAGATGCATCTCTACCCACTTGGGATAGATTTACAGAAGCTTTCATAGATCACTATTTGCCTCGAGAGATTATGGATGACTGGGTGGACCAGTTTCTGAACCTCCGACAGGGCAGCATGAGTGTCCGAGAGTACGGACTGAGATTTGATTCATTGGCTAGATATGCACCAACATTTGTTTATACAATGCATGATAAATTTGTTGGAGGGCTCGACTCAGACTATATCGACGCTTGTTCTAACGCTGCACTAAATGATAATATGGATATCTCGCGAATTCAGGCCTTTCAACAAGGCATAGAGGATCGCTGACATTTACAGTATATGAGTAAGAGGGTCGAGAGAGAGAGATAGAAGATGGCTAGGCCCGCTGGTTCACAGGGAAATATTTAGGGTGGTCCCAGATCCCGATATTCTATTAGGCAACCTAGACCTCCACCACAGCAATTCCAGGGTAATAGATTTGATAGTTAGGGATAGTCAGGCCAAGGTGAGGGTTCACTAGCATCAGGCTCTTAGGAGCAGAGGGGTTCAGGCCAGGCTAGGATAGCCCCGCCGCATTGCGCTACTTGCAGTAGGATGCATTTTGGGAGGTGCAGACAGGGTTCCACATGTTATTATTCTTGTGGACAAGAGGGGCATGGGTGGAGAAACTGCCCAACCATAGGTCAGGGTGGTATAGGTCAGTCTACTAGGTCAGTAGTAGGTTCCTCCTCATCAGCATAGTCTACAGGGTGTGGACCCCAAACTTCAGCAGGTAGAGGTAGAGGCGGAGGTAGAGAGGGAGCATCTAGTTCTGGTAGTGGACAGAACCGTACATATTCACTAGCCGGCCGACATGACTCAGAGTCATCACCAGATGTTGTGATAGGTACATTGATTGTTTGCTCCCATTGTGTTTATGCTTTGATAGATCCTAGATCTACTCTGTCTTATGTTACTCCATTTATTGCGGGGATGTTATGTATAGTAGCAAAGTCATTAGATCGATCATTTATTGTATCTACACCAGTTGGTGAGTCTATTGTTGCTAGGAGAGTCTATCGAGGTTGCACGGTAGAAATTATTAACCGTCAGACCTCTGTAGATCTCGTAGAGTTAGAGATGGTCGATTTTGACATCATTATGGGTATGGACTGGTTAGCGTCTTGTTATGCTAATGTTGAGTGTCATACAAAGATTGTTAGATTCCACTCTCTAGGAGAGGTAGTTAGGGAATGGAAAGGCGATACATCAATGCCGAAAGGTAGGTTTATTTCCTATCTTAAGGCGAGGAGGATGATTACTAAGGGTTGTATTTATCATCTTGTTCACTTTCATGATATAGATGCAGAATCACCAACTCTTTAGTCTATTCTGGTAGTTAATGAGTTTCTAGATGTATTTCCAGACGAGCTCCCTGACATCCCTCCAGAATGAGAAATTGATTTTACTATCGATATGCTACCATGTACACAACCCATATTTATCCCTCCTTATAGAATGGCTCCTGCTGAGCTAAAAGAGTTGAAGGATCAGTTGAAAGACTTGCTGGATAAAGGATTTATTAGGCCTAGTGCTTCACCATGGGGTGCGCCAGTGTTATTCATAAGGAAGAAAGATAGTTTACTAAGAATGTGTATCGATTACCGACAGCTGAATAAGGCGACTATAACGAATAAGTATCCCCTTCCGAGGATCGATGACTTGTTTGATTAGTTACAAGGTGCTAAGTGTTTCTCAAAGATTGATGTAAGATCAGGGTACCACCAGATACGAGTTCAGGAAAAAGACGTTCCAAAGATAGCTTTTAGAATCAAATATGGACACTTTGAGTTCTTGGTAATGTATTTTGGATTAACTAATTCCCCAGCAGTGTTCATGGACCTGATGAATAGTATATTCAAGCCGTATCTAGACTTGTTTGTGATTGTATTTATTGATGATATTTTGGTGTATTCACGTTCAAATGCTGAGCATGCAAATCATCTGCGAGCAGTCCTTCAGGTTCTTCGAGACCGAGAACTTTATGCAAAGTTTTCTAAGTGTGAGTTCTGGTTGGACTCTATATCTTTCTTAGGCCATATTGTATCAGATACAGGCCTTGCGGTTGATACACAAAAAATTGAGGCCATAAAGACTTGGCCCGGACCATGATTCTGACTGAGGTTCATAGTTTCTTAGGGTTAGTTGGGTACTATAGAAGGTTTGTAGAGGGGTTTTCTTCACTTTCATCCCCATTAAGGAAGCTGACTCAAAAAGCAGCTCAGTTCCACTGGACTGAGGCTTACGAAAATAGTTTCCAGGAGCTGAAGGACAGGTTAACATCAACACCAGTTCTAGCATTGCCAGAGGGTTCAATAGGCTATGCGGTGTATTCTGATGCTTCTGGTGTTGGGTCTGGATGTGTTCTAATGCAACATGGTAAGGTTATCACATATGATTCAAGGTAGTTGAGAAAGCATGAGAAGAACTATCTGACCCACGATTTAGAGTTAGCTGCAACTGTGCATGCGTTAAAGATCTAGAGACATTATTTGTATGGAATTCATGTTGACATCTTCATAGATCATAAGAGCCGTCAATATATCTTTAGACAGAAGGAATTAAATCTGTGACAATGTCGATGGCTTGAGTTTGTGAAAGACTACGACGTGGATATTTTATATCATCCATGAAAGGCAAATGTGGTAGTCGATGCCCCCAGTCAAAGATCTATGGGTAGTTTATCCTATTTAGGTGTTGCAAAGCATGAGCTAGCGTGAGAGCTTCATTAGTTAGCTAGCTTGGGAGTCAGATTGTTAGAGGTAGAATATAGTGGGGTAACAATTCAGGACACAACTATATCATCTCTAGTGGTAGAAGTAAAATCACGGCAACAAGAGGATCCTAGCTTAGAGCATCTCAGAGCCAAGGCTCAAGATCAACAGTCTTTAGCATTTGATATAGCAGGAGATGGAGTCCTTAGATATAACGATCGATTGTGTGTTCCCAATGTTGCAGGGCTTCGACATTGGATTATGGAAGAGGCACATCATTCTCGTTATTCTATTCACCCTGGTTCGACGAAGATGTACCATGATATTAAGGAGATCTATTGGTGGCACGGGATGAAGAAGGACGTTGCTGAGTTTGTGGCACAGTTTCCTAACTGCCAACAGGTGAAGGTTGAGCACCAAAAGCCCGCTGGGCTAGTTCAGGAGATAGCCATTCCTTTGTGGAAGTGGGAGGCAATTAATATGGATTTTATTACAGGGTTACCTCGATCGCGTCATAAGTTTGACTCTATTTGGGTAATTGTTGATAGACTAACAAAATCAGCCCACTTCTTACCAGTTAGGGCTACTTTTACGATCGAAGACTATACATGGCTCTATATTAGAGAGATTGTTAGGCTACACGGTGTCCCAGTATCTATTCTCTTTGGTAGAGGAAAACTATTTACCGCCAACTTCTGGAAGTCCTTCCAGAAAGGACTGGGGACACAGATTAATCTTAGTACAACTTTTCATCCTCAGATGGATGGCCAGGCTGAGAGCACAATTTTGACACTCGAGGATAGGCTATGGCCGTGCACGCTAGACTTCAAGGGAAGTTGGGATGACCACTTACCTCTTATTGAGTTCGCATACAATAATAGTTATCATTCCAGCATCGGTATGGCACCTTATGAGGCTTTGAATGGGCGAAAATATAGGTCCCCCATCGGATGGTTTGAGGTAGATGAGTCAGGCTTGATTGGACCCGACTTAGTACAGCAGACAGTGGAGCAGGTTAAGCTTATTCGGGAGAGGTTGCTAACAGATCAAAGCTAACAGAAGTCATACTCAGATGTGCGACGAAAGGACTTAGAGTTTTGTGTCGATGACTGGGTATTCTTAAAAGTCTCGCCTATGAAAGGTGTTATGAGATTTGGAAAAAAAGGCAAGCTTAATCCAAGATTCATTAGGCCATACTGGATCCTTTGGAGGGTAGGACATGTGGCTTATGAGTTAGAATTGCCTTCGGGGCTAGAATCTGCTCATCCAATTTTCCATGTATCAATGCTACGGAAGTGCATAGGGGACCCTTCTCGGGTTGTCCCGGTTGAGGATTTTTATATCACAGAGGAGTTGTCCTACGAGGAAAATCCAATTGCCATATTAGATCGGCAGGTCCGTAAATTGAGGATAAAAGAGGTGGCTTCGGTTAAAGTATTGTGTAGAAATAAGAATAGAGAAGAGGTGACCTGGGAAGCTGAGGATGACATGAGGTCCAAATATCCTCACTTGTTTCATACCCTAGGGTGATGGCATATCAGTGTATATTAGTGCAGTGAGGTTAGATACCAATCTGATTTTTTTATATTGTTGCTTATTATTATTGTTGTTGTCGTTGTATATTTGATCGCACTGTTATTGTGGAGCTATAGTGCTTAGCTATTTATGTTATGTTGTGAGACACCTAGGTTAGAATTTCTGCATTTCATGTTCTTGGATAGTCACATTTACAAGGATATTTTTCCTAAATTTTTGAAACTCCTAAGGACTTAATCGTGACTCAGATTTTTTTCATTCGAGGACGAATGTTTCTAAGGGGGGAAGGATGTAACACCCCAAATTTTCAAAATGTCTAAATTAACTCGTATCTCCGTGGAAAGACAAGGAGGGTGGGTAATAAATTAAGAATGATGTGGTATGTCCTATTTTAAGTGTCCAAGGGTTGTATCTCAAGTTTTGAAGTTAGGTAAGTGGCAAAATAAAAGTTGGCAAAAGTTATCTTAAGTTTCTTTTTAAAGATTCTCTGAAATTTGGGTCAAATGTCTTGGATGTTTTCTCCCAATATATAAAGAGTTAGAAGGGATATAACCCATTAAATCTAAGGCCTACGAGTCTAGTTTGTAACGCTCAAATCCCCGTATCCAACCGACATTGAAGTAAAAAGTTATGAGGGTTTTGCTACGGACTACCGAGGCAGAATCCGAGTCGGGTAAAAAATGTGGTATGTCAGCTTACTCAACGTTTTAAGCCATGAACGCATTTATTTTCACTACCAAACTAGAGAGAGCTTAAGAGAGGGTACCTATGGAGTTCTTGCATAATGAAGGTTAGTTTTTGACGATTTCTACCATTAAACGTTGCCTCCGTGCCTAGAAACGTGATCTCTACACGTGGCAATCATTTTTCCCTTCTATTAGCTGCATTTGGAGCTGGTTTTTAAAGATATAAATTTGTAGTTATTGGTGTTTCTTCAAGGTTTAAACTTGGTTAACTAAGGTAATCATATCGGGACTCTTTTATGATTGTTTTTATGAATTTTTATGAATGTTTCGATAAGTTGGAGCAATATGGCAAATCTGCCGATTTAAGATTAATTCTAAACTACTTATATGTGCGTACCAACTGTGTATATATAGTGTTTTTGAAGCTTAGGACATGAGGAACAACTTTTGTGAATGAACTACGGTCTTTCGAGCGTTCATTAGAAAGGTATGTTAAGGTTATTCCCTTTGTTCGACATGTTTCCTTAGAGGTAGTTAATGTTGGTGATCTTGTAGATGTAATTGTGAGTGGTTGGCTGATTGAGTGGTTATAAACCCTCATTTTAGGGACTTATAATCTGTTAAGAATGACCCTAAGTTAGGAATGAGTTGGAAATTATTCATATATATTGTTTATAGCTAAATTGCTTGTCTTTAGCCTATTCAATTGTTTGTTGTTGCCCTGGGGCTATTGTGGTTAGTTGTTGAGCTATGAACTACCTATCGGGGCTATGATGTTGTCTAATAGGACTATGTTATTTACAAAGAGGGCTATGTGTTTTCCATTGGGCTATATTAATGCCAAAGAGTGTTATGTGTTGCCTACGGGGCTATTTTGACGCCAAAGAGGGCTATGTGTTGCCTACAGGGTTATGTTGATGCAAAAGAGGGCTATGTGCAGCCCACAGAGCTATGATGTTGCCTAAGAGAGGTATGTGCTGCCTATGGGGCTATATCGTTGCCAAAAAGGGCTATGTGACTTCTTTCAAAGACAAGGAGCTACCGATAGGGGTATGTAGATTGATTTGTTACCTTCTGGGCTTATGGGGGCCTAGGTAGGTGGTATGTTTTTTGTACCTACCGAGCTTATGGGGGTTTGGTTAGGTTGATGTTTGATCATTTTTGTATTTTTAGATTCAGTAGCGGGTTAGCGTGCTTATCTAAAATTTTGATTTCCTTACGTGATTGCTTTTGGTATATTATGATACTTGCTCAGTTAGTCTATAACCTTTCATACTCTCTACATTATTTTGTACTGAAGCCCCATTGCCTTGGGGTGTTGCATTCATGCATGCAGGTCCCGATATATGACCCAGTAGACCTCCTCAACAGCAGGGTTGACTTCTATCCGATTGGCTAGCTCCTTTCCTTCGGAGCTGCC
Source organism: Solanum lignicaule (assembly GCA_029582545.1). Lineage (NCBI taxonomy): Eukaryota > Viridiplantae > Streptophyta > Magnoliopsida > Solanales > Solanaceae > Solanum > Solanum lignicaule. The sequence continues at coordinate 9,388 of JAJOOF010006765.1, read as the reverse complement.
ACAGTTGGGATGTTTGTTACCTTTTGTTGTATATATCTTTAGGGGTAGGCTGGGGTCCTGTCCCGCCAATCTTTACTACTCTTAGAGGCTTAAAGACTAGTGTGTGTGGTGTATAGCTACGTTATGGCCATACTGGCCTAGTTTGTTGGTTTACTGAAGCTTGTGAGTTGTTTGATGTATTGTCTTGATATATACCTACTTTCAGTTTTGGTATAGATATCATGGTGTCCTCGACGGCCCAATCAGGACTTATGTGCTAGTTGGCTATTTATTTATATGATCTCTTGGGAGTAGCTGTTTCTTTTATAGATTAGTTGATAGGGGCCTTAGCGGCCGAGGGCTTAGTTTTAAGCCGAGATATACTTGTTTATTTTCTTGATTGCGTGTGGCTGCCATGCGCTAGTAGCAAATGGTCCAGCAGGGTCGGTTCAGGCCTTAGTTTTGGCATTAGTATCTAGTTGAGACCCTCGAGTTTAGGTCGTGATACATAAGATGCTAAGAATCATATATTTTCAGTGATTTTTTTGTGTTGTGGACAAGGAATATGATACCTCATATAAATATATTTTTGAACAGATGAGAAGCTATGTAGATGATACTGATTAGTTGTGCATTATTTCTTATAGACACCCTAGTATTCAAAAGATGCTTTCGACTATCTGCCCTGCATCTCATTATGGTTGTTGCATGAGACACCTTGGGGAAAATATTCGAAATAACTTTCATAATTCAAAGGTAGTAAGTATCCCATTTTTATAAAGTAGGAAAGGCATACAATAGATGTGAGTTCAATGACCATTTCAATCAAATAAGATATTTGGTACCAAAGACAACTGAAACTCTTGAACGTATTGAATTCTACACATGGAGCAGGGAATTTTGCCCATGAAATAGGTACATTATTGTCTATACTATCTTGTTTGAGTTTATTGTAATTTTTTGATTTTTTGATTATTTTTTGTTGTTGTTTAGATATAACATTATGACGTCAAAACATCGCGGAGTCGGTGAATGCTATGTTTGATGTTGAAAGAGAATTTCACATTGTCGCTCTATTTGATGAAATAAACAGGAGATTTGTACTTTTATTTTACAAGAGGCGTGTGGAGCTGGTGAACTCTTCAAATAGATTTGTTCCTTCAATTGAAAAAAGCATATTAAAGTATGTCAACTAGGGCAACAAGTTGTTGGCTCATCAAATTGCAAACTACAAGTTCAGTGTCACTGGTCATGGTGATGTTGCTACGGTGGATCTACAAAGAAGAACTGTTACTTGTAGAGTTTCTTACTTGGAAAAAATTCCTTGTCCACATGCCATGACAACGCTTCGCTTCTAATAAGGTTCAGATTTTGGAAATCAGATTTATGAGTACTCATCTCCATATTATTCAGTGGAAAATTACATAATTGCATATTGTGAAGAAATTCACCCGATGCCACTCGAAAATTCTTGGAATGTCTCTTTGGATATCATAGAGAGAGAAATACCTGATCCATATGTTGATCCAAGCAAACCTGGAAGAATGAGATATAAGAGACGGCGTGGAGTTGGTGAATCATTTCCAACAAAAAAAAAATATGTTCCGTATGCAAGGACTTTGGCCAAAAAAAAACTACATGCTCAAATCAAAATGCTTCATAAGTATTGTTAAATTTTAATGAATGTTCTTTTTTATTTGAGAATGATGTTAATTTGAATCAACTTATGTTATTTATATAAAATGTGTGATTTATTTTGAATTGATGCATCTTTAAAACATAATTGTGCATTTGTTACAACATATGCCAATTATGTGTTACTACTTAAAACAGAATATTGCATCTGTTCCAACTGTGCATGTGTTCCAACATAGATCTTACAACAAAATATTGCATATGTTCCAACATATGTCAATTATGTGTTACAACTACAACATAATAACGCATATGTTCCAACAAAGTAGGCATATGTTCCAACATATGTCATTTCTGTAGATATTTTCACTAATTAATAATTACGTGTTAAGTGAACAATTAATCACATGCTATCATTGGAACAACTTTCAATAAAAAAAACTATCATTAAAGGAACATAATTACAACTTTTCATAATCTACCCCTTTTAAAATAAAAAGTCTCTTGCTTTTGAAAAGTCAAAAGTTGCAACTTCTTCTTTAGAAGTTGCAACTTTTCACATTCCTTATAATAGAAAAGACAAGACTTTTGCTGGGAAGGAAGAGGAAATTTCAAAAATGACTAGGAGGATTAAAAAACGAAAATTTACAAACTACATTGAATCCCTTACGAGGTGTGTACTTATTGATATCGTTGAAAGGATTACTTCCGGCTCCTTCAAAGATTTAATGAATGTTAAATTAAGGTATGTATGTATATCAATCAATTTTCGCCTCTCTTTAAATTTTATTTCTAACCGTTTGATTTGATTTCTTAGTTCCAGAGTCCTTAATCAAGTTGGCAATGAACCTTTTGTATATACATTGGTTGACTTTTCTAAGTTTAGATGGCCGGTGAACTGTCGATTAGTAGTTCAAAAATTTATTTCTTTCTTGGATATTTGCAGAGCATCGGGGAATTTAGAAGCCTTATATAGAAAAGGCGTGGTACATCATCAATTAGAAAAATATAATAAACTAACAACTAACAACATCACACTTCGACACTGGTAAGACAAAAAAAATAATGTGATACGTAGAAACTATTGCTTGTTTGTTGGGCAATATCAGTAACACATTTGACTTCGAATGGGTGAGATTTTTTCCTGCCCTGGTAAGATTCAAGAATTGACCAGTTGGTTCGGTCATTTTGCTTAAAAAATCCGCTGGATTCAAGGTACTTTGGCAATATTTTAGACAACTTTTGAATCTCGAAGGATAATTTTCTATTAGTCCTAGACGAGGATATCAAATCATACACATTTACGCACCGTTCCTTCAATACAACGACAGACAGGACCCCAATGAAACTCCCCATTGCAATTTACAAGGGCATAAACCTTATCTGTGAGGTGTCAAGGTAGTCCAACGGGTATACAAAACCCTTTGATAATGTCAACGATTTTATTCTCATTTTCAGGAACAACCCTAGCATTTTCAATGTATGTTTCGGAAAAAAAATTAGTAGTGGTATATCAATCTTTAGAATGAGTTTGTTGCTTCGACTTCTTCCGCAACTAGTACAAAATGACAAAAGGTTGATGTCAGAAGAAGAATTAACACCAGCAAAAGGTTGAGTTGTTGCCGCAGATGACGGTTCTTGTGACATTTTATCTAGAAGGAAAATAAAAAAGGTTGATAGTTTACAATTGATTATGAAATAATAAGGGGTAGCAATTAATACATATGTTGACAAAGATAACTATTATGTTGCCACAAATGTACCTTTTGTTGACACAAATGAATCTTCTGTTGCCAAAGATGAATCTTTTTTTTCAATATATGGGTAAAATGTTACTACAGATGATCATTCTGCTGCTTTAACACATAGGTGACATGTTCCAACATATGACAACTATGTTGGAATATGTACCAATGTATCGCTAATATGTTGCAACATACGACACATCTTTCAACAAATGAAATATATGTTGGAAAACTGAACAAGACTATATATCTACAATTATATGAACAAAATGGTCAATAAAAAAAGAAGAACAAAAGCAACAAAATGACTTTTCACTGAACAACAACAATACATATACATTTTCTCAAAATTAGAGTTTTCTTTTGGGTTTGTCGATTTTCTTTCAAAACCAATAAATAATAAGTACCATTACACCATTATTAAATTTTCACATCTATAGAATGATATTTTGTTCATTAACCCAAGAAAAGAACTTAGTATCAACAGTGTGTTATTCGAAAATTGTAAAATCTTTCAAAAAATGACCTACTCATTTTAAGTCGAACACGACCTTCAATTTAGAATGTAAGTGACAGCTGGAGATGAGGAAGAAGATAATGAGGAGAATATTTGTTGATAGTCGGATTTCCTAAGGGAGAAGAAGAGGAGAGAAAATTCTATTTTTTGTAAAAATGGGATAGAGTTAAAGTTCTTGGTATACAAAAAAAAAAAAAAGTTCTTGGTATACTCCTATTAAAATCTACAGCGTATATAAAACTTTCGAATAAAGTTCACCTTTTTCCTCATTGTATATGAAACTTCAGATGTTGTCCAAAAGAAAATTACAATATAATTAAAGTTTCAATTGCAATAAATAGAAAAAGAAAATAGATATAATTATTGTATTACACAAATCTGCAAAGCTATCTAGATGATGGTATTGAGAAAACACTCAAAGCAGATAACGTCCTATTACAATTTATAATATGTAAGGCAAAAAAAAGAATATCTCTTCCCTAAATAAAGAATGAGAATTAGCCAAACTATTACTGCATATTATGTCTAAATGATGAAACTAACTTTACCATCTTGTAAAATAATTGGATGGATAGTTGCCATTTACCTTCGTGTATGTCACGACCCGAGCCTACCTCGAGAACCATTGCTGGTCCCCAAGCGAATGCTCATCTTGGCTGACTACAAGCAGAAGACTAACTCAAGCATACAAAATCTTAAAAATTGAATTAAATTTCATTGATCTCAAATACTCAACCTTTTTAAAAATATTCTAAACAATACTGAATAGATGAACTCAGAGTTTGTAAGAAAACAACTTGAAGAAGATACAGACTGAAACTACTCAACTTTGTCTATTTATGAAGCCTCTACTATTACAGAAGGATATCAGGACAAGACCCACGACATCTCAAAACTACTAACTGTAAGGTAAAGGTGAAGTCCTCTAGAATATAAGATGGCTCACCAAAATTGATTGGAATATCACATGACCTCAACGAAACGCATGTTGATGATCCCTGAATACCTGTATCTACATCATGAAACGATGCAGGCCAAATGGCTCAGCACGTGGAATGTATGAGCATGTAAGGGGAATTCTAAAGCATAAACGTAAGCTTTGAACTGATGGAAAAGAAACATACTTACCTCTTCTTATCTCACTCAACTCAACTCAACTTAATGAAACATAGTTCAACTCAACTCAGAGAAAATAGGGCTTAACTCAATAGTAAGATACTCAACTTAGAGAAATAAGGCTCAACTCAACAATAAGATACTCAACTTTGTGAAACATAGTTCAACTATGGATACTCAAGGGTAAAGCAACAACAAAAGATGCAATATATAGAAAACTGTAAAGCTGTAGATAACAACTCAATGTATTTAAAAAAAATACAATAATACTCAGTTCGTATATAAAAATACAAAATTTCTTTGTGAGAGATTCTCTAACCGACAACTATCACCATGAGCTATGTAATGATACAACGTCTAGCCCATGCTGTCAAAACTATCTTATACTTTGCCGAGGTATAGAACCTACTACTAAGTGGATCCACTAGTCTATGCTAAAAGGTATTAAGGCATCATCTAAGAAGCATGATGCTTTCTACCCACATTGGCTACATGGTTTATGTGGGCTATGAGTTGTCTGAACTCTCCCCCATATCGGTGCTCAATACTACTCCCAAAATATAACTAGCTCATATTTTTAAGAACATAACTCTTTATGTGTTTTGAGATTATTACTCAAAAATCTTTCTCTTAAAAGAGTTGGTACTCAAACTTCTCAAAACTGTTTTAGAAATCTTAGTTTCCTCTCATCTTAAATGTAAAAACATTTACTCTTGGGAATACTTAGTTCCCATATATCATTTTAAAGAAAATGAACTAAGCTCTACTCTTCCTCATCTCAGTGCTCAAGTCTTTAAAACAAGTTTTAAAACAATTTGTAAAAATACTTCTTAAAATAGGGTTCATGCCAAATCATGGACGTGAACGACTCAATTCAAGGTTGTCCCATGCATAGAACTCAATACTTGGAACTCAACAACTCTAGAACTCAAGGAGTCAATGATACTACTCATATCAAGAATGATCGACTCGGAGGGTTCATGCAAAATTATGGGCATTAACTACTCAACTCAAAGACTCAATGATACTTCTCATCTCAAGACTGCTCGACTCATAGGGTTCATATAGAATTATGGGCGTGAACTACTCAACTCAAGGACCTTCATAGGTAACATTTAGTAGTCAGGAATATAATCCCAAAATGATTAGGAACTCAATACTCAAGACTTAGAACTTGAAGATACTACTCCTCTCAAAGATACTCAATTGATGGAGTTCATGCGGAATTTATAGGCATGAACGACTTGACTCAAGGGTCTAAATAACAATATGGAACTCAGGTTTATGACTCTTCTCATTCTCATACTTACTTCCTCAAAACATAGCTCAAATCGATAGTTGATCTCAAAGGATTCACAATTGAACACAAAGACTTTCTTGAACTCTACTCTTAACTCTTTCTTGAATTTAAATTATGAATGCAAGAGTTATGATTCATGATGTGAAGGATATCGATGATAGTGTAGACTTATAAATACATTCTCCTCCAAATTCTTTTGGATTCATGTACTAAACACACTTAGGTAAAAATCCCAATCAAGACCTACCAAAACAATCACTCATTTGCAACTCTCACCTCAAGAACTCAACAAGAACTTCATTATCAAAGAACGAAGCATAAAAACCTCAAGAATTCAACAAGATTATCAACATACTCAATATCATGGATGAAATTCGTTAAAGAAACTCATGATTGGCGTGTGGGCGAATAAACCCAACACTATGAAAGCTTACATACCTCACATAACAGTGTTTATGAAGAATCTTGAAGAAGAACTTTGATTAGAATCCTTGAAACCCTAGCTTGACGGTAAACAATCAAGAAAACATTTCTTGAGATTCTTGAATTAGTTTCTTGAAATCTCTATGACCGATAATTATGATTTTCATTAGTGATTCATAATTGTATGGAGGAATTTGAGTTGGAAAGAAGGAATTCTTGGAGAAAGACTTACCTTGAAGAAGAATCTTGAAAAAGATTGAAAGAATCTTGAATGGAGTCTACTTTGATTTTTTTCTCCTATTGAATCATATCTCTAAAACCCTAAACACTTGGGGATGAATAAAATTGATTCTAATAAGTTTAGAACCTTAATTGGGTGAAATTTGCGTTTAGAATAAGTGGGGATAAGGAAAAGACTAAAATACCCCTCCTATTTTTGGGTAACTTTCCTTAAATGGACAGCTTGACTTCAAACGGGAATATCTCCCTCATACGAGCTCAAAAATTAGCAAACTCGGTAGCGTTGGAAACAGGATCCCAATACCTTTCATTTGATATCTTATGGGTCTCCTAACTCATTCTGTGCTGAAAGTTATGGTCGTTTGAAGTTGACCCAAAACTTAAAAAACTTAAGAATGACTTGAATGAACTCTCTTCTAAAATCCTAAGCATATTTGGATTTATGAAAATTGATCCAAATCATATTTGTCCTCAAAATATTAATAAAATTTGTTTTAAGCTGATTGGGTAAGGAAAAGACCAAAATACCCTTCATATTTTCGGGTGGTAATTTTCCTTAAATAGACAACTTGACTTCAAACGGGCATATCTCCCTCATATGAGCTAGAAAATTAGCAAACTTGGCGGCGTTGGAAAGAGGATTCCAAGAAATTTTATTTGATATCTTATGAGTCTCCTAGCTTATCATGTACTGAAAGTTATGGTCGTTTGAAGTTGACTCAAAACATAAAGAACTAAAGAATGACTTGAATGAATTCTCTTTCATTCTTTTTTGAACTCAAAGTGCTATATCTAGTGACCTGACCTTAACACTTAAGAAATTTTAAATTTTTTGGTAAAATCCTACTCACAACGAAGAAGGGTTCGAGTTTTAGTTCAACAAATTTTCGGGGTGTTACAATGTTATTTGGTTGTCATATGAAATTAAGTTTTTCAACTTCCTTTATCCATTTGAGGAAAAAGAGTGATATTTATACTATTTTATGGTAGTTCAATCGGAGAAGTCTAAAGATTAGACTAATTTTAAATGTTCTACATTCATTGTATTTATTCACATGAATGTGGTGTGTATTGAATTTCATCTCTTAGAATTCTTCATGCTTTGACAAAAATGTAAAAATGTTTTGAGTAAAGTAAGGGACATTCTCATTCACATATCTTACTTAATTCCAACATTAAATAATTTAATGCACATTGAATACTCTTAAAACTGATTCCATTTATATGTAATTAGTTAATACAATATATATTTGGTTTTGTAAGAAAAATAAATAGAAATAGTGTTTTGAAGGGTAGAAATGTATTTTAACTTTTCATTTTGATGTTCCCACTTTTAGTATAATATGATATGATGATTTCGGGTCTATTTGGAAAGCCACCTGGTATTTGAAATTGATGTAATTACTAGGGTAGTAATTACCAACCTAGTAATTACATAGTCTAGTAATTACACTGACCTGCTTGTTTGCCTCAATGACACTGTAATTACACATGTCCTGTTTGGATGCCACATTGTAATTACACATGTTCTGTTTGGACTTTGGATGTACAATTGCAATCATAAAATTATATTAAATTTTAAAAATAAAAACTAATTATTTAAAATTTATACTAGAAAAATAAGAAACTTTATAAATGATATTAAATTAAATATTTAAGATATATATTAATTAATAAACATATGTTCTTAACTAATATGATGAAAAAATAATTTATTTATATTTTTCAAATTAATATATTTCAATTGAATTGATCATAAAAACTAAAAGTATGAAGTTTCTACAAACATCGTGAAATGCATGTTTGATAAAAAGATTAATATATAAATAAAATGTCATAAATTATTAAAATGTATAACAAAAAGATAATCTAATTAAAAAATGACTTGCAATGTGAATTCAATATTACTAAAACAAATGAAACTGAAAATATAACATAAGTTATAAATTCAAAACAAAAAATTTAACATAATACTCCTCTCGCAAATTTCAACATAGCATACATAAATATGATTTATTTATTTTTTAAAAAATAAAACATTGGTCTATATCCTTACTTAACAATAAATTCTATTTTAATTTAAAAATTAGAATACTAATAAAATTATGCTAATGAGAAAATAAGCATGACATAAAAAAATAGATAATACGAAAAAATTGCATAGAATCATGTGAAGTAAGGTTGAGAATGAGAAGAAAATGAAATATAATAATATAAAATAAAAATAAGCTTTTACAAATTTTTAGAATTAAAAAAAAACTTAAAATAATAGAAATAAAAAAATTAAAACAAAAAAATTAAAATAGAAATAAAAAGAAGAAATTAAAAAGTAATCAACTGGTAATTACCCAATTACATCAAATCCAATTACCAGGGTGACTTTCCAAACAGGCCTTTAGTGAGTAGATAGTGGGGGGGGGGGGGGGGGAATAT
>JAJOOF010006764.1:0-20196 GCA_029582545.1 Solanum lignicaule | reverse complement strand
AGTAGGCAAATAACAATATAAACAGGCGGAAGCAAACCAAAAACATATATACAAATAAAGATCCCTCCCAGAACCTGGAAGTCACTAGTACAGAGCTACTAACAAAATGAGTACAAGTCCCAAAAGTGGACAACAGAGACTGGATTGTCTCGAAAGGAAAAAGACAAGTCTATATATACAGATGGAGACTGAAATAGTACAAAACGCCATGTGCTCACCCCCGTATCCGGATCAGTCTGCTCCAAGCTCGATCAACGTTGGCTACTAGTGCCCGGACTTGCATCACGAAACAGATGCAGAGCGTAGCATGAGTACCAAAACAACAGGCACCCAGTAGGCATCATAGGCCGACTGAACTTGAAAAGTAAAGGCAGTATGAAAAGAAGGAATACACAAATCGAGGTCAAGACAAAAAATCTAACTAACAAAGGAATGCACACGAGTGTACAAAGAACTAACTAAAGTAATCTATAAGCTAACTACACCTAACTGGACCCCCATAAGCCTAGAAGGTACACTCGTGCGCAAGTTAAATAAAAACCCGAACGGACTCCCATAAGCCCGACGAGTACACAGAATAACTATAACTAAAGAGAATTACATATAAGAACCCAAGAACGAAGAACATCGAACCAGAACCTCAACCCTAATTAGTAGAATCTGACAGTACGGATGCTGGACCTTAAACCGGCTGCTCACAAGAAGTACCCAAGTAACCAATCACAAGTAACAAGTATAAGAGGCCGGAACTCTAACCGGATACTCTATATAAATATTTGGGCAATAGAGGCAAGAACTCTATAAAGGTGCCACTGTAGCTGCTGAAAGAGTCTCAATCGATCTATTCTCATAAATGTCCATGGATCGCCATCCACACCTAGCCAATCAATGAAATTCCTTGGAACCGAATCGAAAATCAAATTCAAATCGCGAAGCAGAACTAGTGTCGCCGATTTAACTCGTGAAACAGTAACATCGGGTAAATAAGGATAACTATCATTAGAGCAAGCGTATTGCCTAACTAAGGCCCAAACTATCAGACTTAAATCTGCTATACCAGTCTACAGGGATCTAAGTCAGCCGAGCGATGTCGGGACAAAACTAAGGCCTATCGGATCTGAATCATGTATTTCTAAGGCAAGCCCTAGTCAAACTTAAACTAAGGCCCAAATGCTTCAACAAATAGTAAATTAAGCATGCAAGCACTCCACATAGCGAGGAGGGTCAATTAATAACACAAAACATGTTCACAGTTACTCGATAATTCTCGAAATAGGCCGAAAACATGATTTCTAAACACCTATGCATGATTCAATAACTACCAACCCAAATCCCAACTAATCAACATGCATTCACACTCTCAAGCTCAATCTAAGAGAGGGAAACCGTAGCCTACCTGTAAGCTGATCACACGCGCTCCAAAATCACTTCTCCGGAGCTTTCCCTTTCCGAACGTCCTCGAAACGCTGCCCCGCTATCAAAAATAGAGTCACAACGTTATTACGGTCGTTTAGACACCAAAATCACAACAAATAGAGACAGACCAATTTTAGAGTCAAAACGGGAATCGTGGGACCCGCGCTGGAAATTCCGGAATTAACCCCAAAAGTGGGTCCTAACCAGTTTCCCCCCAGCTCATATCCCAAAATGGGACACAATTCGGGACTCGGGAACAACACACTATCAACATGCAACCAAAACCCAAATTTTCTCAAAAATAAGAAATGGGACAGCAGTTGAATCAGTATATTTACCAGAAACTGGAGGTCTACAGTGAAATGTGACAACACCACGACGTTCTCCTCGAAAAACCACTCAAGATAGCCTCAAAAATCACTAGAATCGGACCTAGAATGGCTGAGAAAACAAGTCTCTAAATCTTCCAAAATCAAGCTCACAAAAGGGTCGTGGCAGCAGGTGTTTTACGAAAATTACCTCAAACGGGGACCCCCAATCACTATCCAAGCTCACCAATGCGTTGTCCTCGAAAAATCTCACAACTTTTCCTTTAGAATCGCCCAAACCGGTTGAAAGATGAGAGAGTTATGAGGGTTTGAAGTTTGGGAAAGTTGGTTGATATATCTGCAATATTGCAGATATTTCTGCAATTTTCCAAAAACTAAAAACTCCGACGGGGTGCTCCGAACTCGTTTGGAACCCCGTGCACGCAAACGAGATATGCAAACATACCAAATTCGATATTCCGGACTCAACGGCGCAGTCAAAATTTCCATCAAAGGTCATCTCAATAAAAAGTTGGTCCCACTTCCAAATGCCCTTTTAAGTCAAAAACTACAAAAGAGCTCCGAAAAATATCGAAATCCTCGAGACACAAAAGAAAGGTCAATCTAGACCAAACTTGACATTCCGGAGCTAACCGCGCTGACGGAATTTTCATTCGAGCGCGTTTTCCAAGAATGTTGACCAAAGTCAACCTTAAGCCAAATTTCAAAGGCTAAAACGCCTAATGATCCAAACTCACATCGAAGGCCTCGATACTCGTTCCAACTATGCTACTAGCCTAATTTGGCCACTCCGGAGCTGATGGAACCATCATAATTCTATTCTGAGGTCGTCTTCTTGAACTTTTGATCGAAAATGATCGTTCAAGGTCCATAAGTTTCAAAACACAAAAACTCGCACCAAGACCAAACGAACGACCAGGTGACCGAACTGTCAGTCCCAGCAAGTCATAAATGACTTGGGGTAGCTATAGGAACGCTCTAAACGACACACAGAAGTCAAGACACAGAAATGACCTAGAGGGTCATTACAACTGATGGTGTGAAGAGAGAGGAAGTAATTTGAATTGTTAAAGTCACATTAATTAAGGAGATATACTTTTAAGATAATTATTAAAAACCATATTTAAGGGGATTGTGTATCTAATTTAACTTTTTTTAAAAATATGATATAATTATTAAAAAGTGGTATTATATGTAATATTTTTAAACTAGAGATAAAATATGTATATATGATAGTAAAATATGTCTAGATAGGTAGTTTTTCCTTATTATTATTATTATTATTATTATTATTATTATTATTATTATTATTCTTATTATTATCATCATCATCATCATCTTAAATATTTGTATTAGTGAAAGATCATATATATTTAATCAAGGTACACATAAATTATTACGGAAATTATGATTATAAAAAAAATGGGAAGATACATAAGTACCCCAACCTATGCCCGAAATCTCAGAGACACACTGATACTATACTAAGGTCCTATTACCCCCTGAACTTATTTTATAAATAATTTTCTATCCCTTTTTGGCCTATGTGACACTATCTTGTGGGACCAGCGCGTGTTGACAATTTTTTTAAGAATAGTGCCACGTAGGCCAAAAAGGGGTAGAAAATTATTTATAAAATAAGTTCAAGGGGTAACAGGACCTTAGTATAGTATAAGTGTGTCTTTGGAATTTCGGGCATATGTTGGGATGGTACTTACGCATTTTCCCAAAAAAAATTAAAAAAACATCATATGCACACCCCACCCACCCAACCCCCATTCCATATTTCCAAGTTGACACTCACTTCTTCATTTTTTATTTTTCTTCTTCTCATCTTTTGTCCCATTTTTCTCTCATTTTCAACTTCCATGGCGGATCAGCTTACAGATGATCAGATCTCTGAGTTCAAGGAAGCCTTCAGCCTTTTCGACAAAGATGGAGATGGTAAGCTCTTCATGACTATTCTTTCCATTCTTTTTTTCATACACCTAAAAGATTATTTTCATTTTTTTGAACAAAAATTGAATCTTTAATCGCTCTGAAGACACCCAAATGGATAAATCTTGAATTTTTTGTTGTTTTTATCATATTTATGTGTTTGTTCTTTCTGGGTCTTGCCTAAAATTTTGATCCAAGACTTTAGAGTCAATGGGCCGGAGTGATTGCTGATTGCTGTCTATTATATATATATATATGTGTAGTTGTAATTGTTTGAGCTGAAAGAGGTGGATTTGGTTTAACGCGATTCAAAGGACTAGATCCACATTTAGTGTTGCTATTGGTTGACTAATTTCTGATCTATGATTGATTTGGTGTTGAGTGAGGATAAGTGGATCTAATATTGCTGAGTGTATGAGTTTGGAATATCTTTGAAACCATTGTTATCCTTCTTGAAAATGAGTGCAAACTTATCATATGGAGAATTACAACAACATACCCAGACAAGTGATGACACTAGGTGATTTCTCTCCACCAGTCCTAGCCTTGGTGGATAGAGATATCGGGTACATGTTGCTGGTGGGAGGTGGTAGGTATCTGTAGAATTAGTCGAGATGTGTGAAAGTTGGTCTAGACACCACGGTTATAAAAGAAAAAAAGGTGAGGTCTGGGGGTAGAATGTACTCCATGTACACATAGAGACATATTTGGATAGATTGTTTCATTCAATATTATATAGTTCAAAGGGAGGTAGTGGATGGGTTCAAGTCCCTCTCTTTCTGTATCTTTGCTTAATTCACCAATTTTACTAATGAAAAGGGATCATATGAAAACATCCACTGCCAAGACCTAGCATCTTTTTGTGGTGAGGATGGTGATAATTTGTGTCACTAGGTGGAAAACTTACACTTCGTGGTGCGTGGAGATGGTCTTTCTATGTTGTTGGTGGAATATATTTGATAAAGATTTGATTTTTTTGATAACCAAGATATCCCTGAAACCAACTGGTACACGGTTTGAAACTTGGTAGATAATGAGCTCGCACATTTACTCTTATCCACTTAAAACACTAGGCTTTTGGCTGTGACAGGTTTGAACTTGAGATGCCGATAAAGATTTGATTTTGAACCTGATTTTACTTCAACTTGTTGTATAATTAGATGTCAGATTTACCTTTGTGAAGTTGGTCAGCAGGTTAAGTATTTGTTGATATTGTTAACTTGTTTGATTGATTGTACCTGGCAACTTGAGGGTTGATTTGGTTTTGACAAATGGGGAACTTATTTGAGGGTTGCATCAGAATGAAGCTGTTGAAATGGTATTTGGCTCAAATCAGTTAACATTTCTTAGAAAGGTTGAATCCCTCTTATGTGTTTCCTGGCTAGGATTCCTACTGTCGATTCTTGATTTTTTCTTTGTTTTGCTTAATGATGGATATAATCAATTTTGTTCAATGTGGTAACTCGTTTGTAACAGGATTGTATGATTCCCCTACAACGCTTTAGCTTGTAAGAAAGTTTATGCTAGTCTTTTTGGGAAATTTTTTTACTCAAATGGTAAAGAAAATATGGTCCGACTAGAACCATCTTCAGACATTTTGGGCAAAGTCACTTTTCCTGAGACATTACTGATGTTCCCTATCTATATTTATATCTATACAGCAGTTAGTTCTTTTTTTTTTTTTTTGATAACCGTGGTGTCCGGAGCCTCTGGGCCAACTTTCATGCACCTTGACTAATTCCACGGCATACTTGCCACCTCCCACCGTCAACAAGTATCGGGTACCCCTGTCAACCAAGGCTAGAACAGATGGGAAGAAATCACCTAGTGTTTTGTCTCTGTTGGGAATTCAACCTAAGACCTCATGGTGCTCAACCCACATCATTGACCACTAAGCCACATCATTGGGTGCTACAGCATTTAGTTCATTATTCTGGTGCAGACATAGCCTTTTCTATCAATCGAGGACATTTACTTATGTTACAGTTACTTTTTCTCAAAAAGAAAGTGTGTGTGTGTATATATATATATATATGTTCTTACCAACTAGCTGATAAATATGTTCTTAGAAAGTTTCAGATTCGGTAGTATCATATAAGCGAATTTAGTTGTAACACCTAAACCTGATCAGCTGTTTTTGGTTGGAACATCTGCATCTTTTGATTGAAACGGGTTGCAGATGAATCTGGTTTACGGGAGGGGGAGATGTAAGAAAAACTACCAACTTGACCCTTAGCTTGAGTGTCATGTTTGATTTTCTACTAAAGTCTCCTTTTGGAGGGGAAGGATGGATTATTAGTGTCAACGATTTAGAAGATATAATCAGAGGACATATATGAATAGGTTCCACTTGTATACTTGGTGTCTGGTGTATCTTAACCAAACCCTTCGCATGGGCTCGATGAAAATAAAACTTGGTTTCCTCCCATTGTAAAGATTTGCCCTGTTTTTCCTTCTATATATTTTATATTTTTAAGTCATGGATGTTGGTTTTGTTCAGCTATTCTCGTTGTTTTGTGCTTGTCTAGAATTTTCCCGATAGAATGAATAAGATGAGAAAAAGAAAAACCTTTTTTAAGTACCTTTGTAAGATTTTTAACACTATATCTAATTATCTATACATTTGCTACAGGTTGCATCACCACTAAAGAGCTTGGAACCGTGATGCGTTCGTTGGGACAAAATCCAACTGAGGCTGAGCTTCAAGACATGATCAATGAAGTTGATGCTGATGGAAATGGAACCATTGACTTCCCCGAGTTCCTTAACTTGATGGCTCGGAAGATGAAAGACACTGATTCTGAGGAGGAGCTCAAGGAAGCTTTCAGAGTGTTTGACAAGGATCAGAATGGATTCATTTCTGCAGCTGAGCTACGCCATGTCATGACAAACCTAGGCGAGAAACTTACAGATGAAGAGGTTGACGAGATGATTCGTGAAGCTGACGTGGATGGTGATGGACAGATCAACTATGACGAGTTCGTCAAGGTCATGATGGCCAAGTGAGAACCGATCAACTCAACTTACCTAAATTCGGTTATTTTGAACCTTATGACAATTGAGGATTTTATGTTTTTTATTTTGCGCGACTAATTTTGTTGATATTTCAGATTCTTGTGTATTCGTTCCTGTTATTTTTTACTTCTAATATACGTTATCGTCTTCCATTTTTCTCTGAAAATGCTCAAGTTTTTTAAGCCTGCAAGTTCCTCATGAGGAAATTTAGTTAGTTTGTATATTGTGTAAATATGAAGTAATCAAACTAAAAATACCACTTATTTTGAAACAGACGAGTAAATCTGAATTAATATGTGTCACATCTTTGTTTACATTAATGATCAAATTGCCTCTACTAAAGTCTTTATACTAATCAACTAAAGTTTTCTAAGTCCATGGAATTTAGAGTAAAGACTAAGTTGTAGTCACAAGTCACATCAAAATGAAATATTAAAGTGAAAAGGATATGATTGTCAAGTAACTTTCATTTGAAATTTTCATGGTGCAAGGAATTGGAAATTTTGTATCACTATTTAGTTTCAAAACATGTGAACATTAATTTTAAAAACATAGGTTTTAGATATCCAAAATTTTAATGAAAAATAAATCATATTCCTAAGATTTCTCTCTTCAAAATAAGAAATAGATCCACATAAATAAATGTCTAAAATCTAAATCAATCGTAAAGATTTGCTGGTTCTTGAACCAAAACGCAATTTGCTTTGTTTTGTTTTTATCTATTTTTTCTTTTACACTTTGAACTTTTTCATCAAATTGACATTTTCTTGGAAAGACTTTGTGCACTGATTTGAGAATGACAACATTTTGTGAACTTGGAATTGATTGGTGATTTGATATGGAGGCAGCAGTCCTTACTTGACTTTTCCCCTTTCCTCTCTCTTTTTGATAATAAAATTCGTAAGTAATTTATTTCAATATGAAAATTCAAAGTGAAAGGGATGTGTGTGTCAACTGTCAAGTAGTTTTCATTGAAATTTCCACAGCAAGACTCATTGCAATTATTTGTTAATTCAAAGAACTGCATGAATACTTCTCGGTGCAAGAAAAAAGATATTTGGAGGGACCCTAATGTGGATATTGAAAATCGAATGAGAAATCAATTTTTTTATATATAGAAAAAGTCACTTCTCATTCTAAATATGAGGTAAACAAGTCAATATCTCATAATTATACCAAAAATACACTATGTCAGTGTCTAATATTTGAGAATGATATTTCTCTTCTTTTTCAGTGCTTTCTTTGAAATTTCTATAGCAAGACTTGTGCATTGACTTGGGATAACAAACATTAATTTCCATATTTCTTTTCAGTTGCTATCAAATTTACTATAGGTCAAGGTGGAATTTTTATTTGAGAAAAATCTCTATTCGGATTTGAATGATTATTATTTTTTATTAAAAAAATTAGATTATTAAAAATATAGGTTTTAGATATCCAAAATTTTAATGAAAAATAAATCATATTCCTAAGATTTCTCTCTTCAAAATAAGAAATAGATCCACATAAATAAATGTCTAAAATCTAAATCAATCGTAAAGATTTGCTGGTTCTTGAACCAAAACGCAATTTGCTTTGTTTTGTTTTTATCTATTTTTTCTTTTGCACTTTGAACTTTTTCATCAAATTGACATTTTCTTGGAAAGACTTTGTGCATTGATTTGAGAATGACAACATTTTGTGACTTGGAATTGATTGGTGATTTGATATGGAGGCAGCACTCCAGACTTGACTTTTCCCTTTCCTCTCTCTTTTTGATAATAAAATTCGTAAGTAATTTATTTCAATATGAAAATTCAAAGTGAAAGGAATTTGTGTGTCAAGTAGTTTTCACTGAAATTTCCACAGCAGGACTCATTGCAATTACTTGATAATTCAAAGAACTGTATTAATACTTGTGGGTGCAAGAAAAAAGATAATTGAAGGGACACTCCATGCCCAAACTTGGTGTTATCGCCCCCCCCCCCCCTTTAACAAGCCTTATGCTCTGAAAATCCAGATTAATCTGGACCTAATGTGGATAGTGAAAATCGAATGACAAATCAATTTTTTTTTATATAGAAAAAGTCACTGCTCATTCTAAATATGAGGTAAACAAGTCAATATCTTATAATTATACCAAAAATACACTCTGTCATATGACTTAGACGTGTCTAATATTTGAGAATGATATTTCTCTACTTTTTAAGTGCTTTCTTTGAAATTTCTATAGCAAGACTTGTGCATTGACTTGAGATAACAAACATTAATTTCCATTTGCTATCAAATTTACTATAGGTCAAGGTGGAATTTTTATTTGAAAAAAATCTCTATTCGGGTCTAAATGATTATTAGTTTTTTATAATAAAAAATTAGATTATTCTAGGTTTTTTTTTCTTGCTTTATCTTCTAAAGAAATTTCTTTAAATAGTTATTTATAAAATTAAGTAATCAAAAAAAAGGAACAAAAAGGCAATAGCACCAATCGTTGTTTGAAGTGGGCTGATTAAAGTAAAGAAAGGAGGTGATTATAAATCAAATTAATACATTGTATTGGTACAAAATTTGATTTAACCATTCAAATGTAATCTATTTACAATACGGAAGATGGATGTAATAATGATATGTAAAATATATATGTGGATTAATAATATTTGAATCACCATTATTATTGAGTTTACAGTAACAATTGTTTTCCTTTTCACTTTATTAGAAAAAGAATCATGACTAAATTAATACTACTGCATCCAATTTGGAGTTGGTCAAACAAATATGTGCCTATGCATATATTGTTAAGTAACTTCCATTTGAAATTTCTATGGCAAGACTCCATCTCGTGTAAGGACTAAATAGTTTCAAAATATGTGAATATTAATTTAAAATATAAGTTATTGATATTCAAAGTTTTAATGAATATAGATCCTATTCCTAAGATTTCTCTTAGATTCTCCTAATATTGATATATTTGAAGAAAAAATAAATTATTGCTATAGCTAGTAAATACTTTAATGATATAATATACCTAAGTGATTTCCCCTTTAATACGAAGGCAACAGGCCTTGCTTGACTATTGCTCGTTCCTTTTTCTTTTGATAATAAAACTCGTAATTAATTTATTTCAATATGAAAATTCGAAGTGAAAGGGATTTGCGTGTTAAGTAACTTTCATTGAAATTTCCACAACATTAATACTTTTAGGTGCAAGAAAAAAGTTATTTGGAGGCATACTGCGTCAAGAACTTGGTGCTTATGCCTTTAATGCTTCTCACTGACCGATTAATCAATGCCATATTGTGGATATTAAAAATTGAATTAAAAAATAAAATAAAATAGGCCATGTTTCATTCTAATATCACGTCCAATAAGTTCCCTCAACAATTCAATATCTAACCGTTATACCAAAACAAACATGCTACTTAAAAATGCTTGACTAAATCATTTATTGATCCAATAAAGTTACTTTTTTCTTTATATATAAGTCTCCCTTCAGAATAAGAAATAGATCCACATAAATAAATATCTAAATCAAGTGTAAGGATTTGCTGGTTCTTGAACTAAAAAACAACTTCCATAATTTATTTATTTTCCTATTTTTTCTTTTGCAAGCTTTGGAATTTTTCATTAAATTGAAATTAAATTGTGTGGTATAGCTTTCTTTGAAATTTCGATAGCAAGACTTCTACATAGACTTGAGAATAATAACAAACATTGATTTCTCTATTTCTTTTTAGTTGCTATCAAATTTACTATGGGTCAAGATGGAATTTGGAACTAATTACATTGTGGAATAAAATCATTGTTACGCTTTCTTTGGGAAAATAACAAGTTCCAATGATTATGTCATTAACATCCTTCAACATACCTCATCTTCTCCTAGCTCGGCAGCTCCTTGGCCTCCATTAGTTTAGACTAATGCTATAGTTTACTAATAGATATCAGAAGGCAATTGTTAAGAACGATTAAAATTATGTCGAGACATTTTTTTACTGGAATATGATTTTACCATTCAAATAATAACCCTCTCATATATAATTTATTGTAAGGAAAAGACTCAAACTAAATATGCTATTGGACTTTGAGATAAAACTTATTTATGTCATCTGTTAAATTTTTAACTCATCTATGCTATTTTCATTTGAGAAAAAAACTCATTCATGCCACTATTTGTTAACTGAAATGGCATAGATGAGTCAAATTTTTAATGGATGACATAAATGAAGCTTTATTCAAAGTTCAATGGCATATTTGAGATTTTTCCCTTTAATTTTTTTTTAATTAATGACATGACCGAATGATAGTTTACCACGTGCAAAAAATGATTTTGCAAAATCGAAACTATTTTCAATTAACAAATAATGACATGGAAGAGCTTTTAATTCTCAAACGGAAATGGCATGGATGAGCCAATTTTTAACGGATGACATAAATAAGCCTTTTTTTTCAAAGTTCGATGGCATATTTAAACATTTTTCCTTTATTATATAATTAACATAAGAGATAGAGTTAGGTTTTAAAGTTTATGGATTCTGAATCTGCCATCAAATCCATAGGAAGCATTTGGTAGGGATATATAAGAATGATGATGAATATATAATGTACTAATAATGTTTGTATTAGCTATTCTGAGATTATTTCTTATGTTGTTATGCATTGTTTGGTTTGGTGTATTAAAAATAACACGCATTGATAATTTTTAAAAAATATTTATTTACAAAAATACCATCTACAAATATTGTGGAAAAATATGGAAAAGATTTTGAGGGGTAGTTGTTCCTTTAATCATGCTAATGCATGCATTAAGTAATCAGCTATTAGTACGGTTGGTATACAAGAATAATGTTCAATAGAGTGTATTAGTAATGTTTGTATTAGTTATCATGCATTAACCATACATATATTATTTCTTATGCATTATTTAATTTAGTGTATTAAAAACATCATACATTGCATAATTATTTTTAAAAAACATTTATACAATAATGAAATAATACATGTCAATTAAAATACCTAATGAACTTATGATATATTAGCCCCAAAATGAAAAATAAAAATACCAAAATTGATAATTATTACTACTGCAATCCAACTTGGACTTGGTCAAGCAAATATGTGCCTATATATATATATATATAGTTGCATACTTAGGAAGTGTTTGAAGCTAAAAATGGGGTATGCAGTTATTATTCTCTTAATTGTGTTTCTCTGTCATGAAGTTTCTTCAATATCCATATTACCTCACAAACATCAAACCATTTCACTTCTAAAATTCAAGAACACCTTTACTATAGATCTGTCAGCTTCTTTAGTTTGTCAAATCTATGGTCAGAAGTTTTATCCAAAAACGAGTTCATGGAACATGAGCAGAGATTGTTGTTCATGGGACGGGGTCATATGCGATGACATGACTGGACATGTCATTGAACTTGACCTCGGCTGCAGCGGTCTTGTAGGAAAGATTGATTCCAATAGCAGCCTATTCCAACTCTCTCATCTCCAAAGACTCAACCTTTCTTGGAATGAATTCCACGGTTCTCATATCTCGCCTGAATTTGGTAGGTTCTCGAGCTTGACACATCTTGATCTTTACAACTCCAATTTCTCAGGTCAAATTCCTTCTGAAATCTCTCATCTTTCCAAGTTACACTCTCTTCGTCTCTCATACAATTTTCTCAGACTTGGTCCTCAAAATTTTGAAATGCTCCTTCAGAATTTGACCCAATTAAGAGAGGTTGATCTTAGTGGCATAAACATCCCTTCCACCATTCCTCTGAATTTTTCTTCTCATTTAACAACTCTGAGGCTGTCAGAAACAGGATTGTATGGGATAATACCTGAGAGTATTTTTCACCTGCCCAACCTAGAAACACTTGACTTAGGTTACAATGATCATTTCAATGGTTATTTTCCAAAAACCAAATGGAACAGCAGTGCATCTCTCATAGAGTTACATCTTCGTGGCGTGAATTTTTCTTGTAATTTGCCCGAGTCTCTTGGCTATCATCTAACTTCACTGCGTTCTTTGGACCTTGCATATTGCTACCTTAGAGGGCCTATTCCTGAATCTCTTTCAAATCTCACCCGCATTGAGTATTTGGACCTTTATGGTAACTCCTTGAATGGAACAATACCACCAGGGATGTTATCCCTTCCATCACTGAAGGAAATATACTTGAGTAATAATCACTTATCTGGTCCGCTTGAAGATTTCAAGTCCAATTCACTAATCTCGATAGATTTAGAGAGCAATCAGCTGCAGGGTCATCTTCCCCACTCAATTCAAAACCTTGTGAACCTAACATGGCTTGGTCTTTCCTTCAATAATTTTAGTGGTCGTGTGGATGTCAGCCTCTTTCCAAACCTTAAACAGCTTTGGTATCTTAGTCTTTCATATAATAATATCTCATTGACCAATGACAACAATGTTACTTTGCCCGAATCTCTTTATACGTTAGAATTGGCCACATGTGAAGTGAAAGAGTTGGAGTTTCTAAGATCCGCAAAGCAGCTTCAGCAGTTGGATCTTTCAAATAATAAGATTCAAGGAAGAATTCCTGATTGGGCATGGTCTAACTGGATGTTTTCATTGCACACTCTTAATATATCCCACAATATGCTGACGAGCGTGGATTCAATTCCTCTTCAGTTTGCAGATATTATTGATTTGCGGTCCAATTTGCTTCAAGGTTCACTACCTATTCCATCAAATTCCACAACATTCTTCTTCATATCCCAAAATAATCTCACTGAAGAAATTCCTTCATCTATTTGCAATTTGGCATCACTGGTAATGCTAGATTTGGCGAGAAACAATTTGAAGGGAGCAATTCCGCAATGTTTGGGTAGTATTACGGCCCTCCAGGTTTTGGATATGCGCAACAACAATCTTTCTGGGAATATTCCAACAACTTTCATTAATGAAAGTTCACTGAGCAGCCTCAACTTGCATGGCAATAAACTAGAGGGGAAAATCCCACAATCCTTGACCAATTGCAAACAACTTGAAGTTCTTGATTTAGGAGACAATCACCTCAACGACACATTCCCTGTGTGGTTGGGGACTCTGCCAAAGCTGAAAGTTCTAAGCTTGCGATTCAACAAATTGCATGGTCCCATCAGAACATCAAGGACTGAGAACATGTTTCCAGAGCTCCGAATCATAGATCTCTCTTACAATGCCTTCTCAGGAAACTTACCTAAAAGTTTGTTTCAACATCTGAAAGCCATGAGGACAATTGATCTATCAATGGAAGCATCAAGATATGGTGGAGTTAGATATTACCAAGACTCGATAGCTGTTGTATCCAAGGGATATGAGCGTGAAATTGTGAGAATCTTGTTTTTGTACACCACTATTGATCTTTCAAACAACAAATTCGAAGGACTTATTCCAACAATTATGGGAGATCTTATTGCACTCCGTGTGCTGAATATATCTCATAATGGATTGGAAGGTCATATACCGTCATCACTTGGAAGTTTATCTTTGGTTGAATCACTGGACCTGTCAAGTAACCATCTTGTGGGAGAGATACCAGCACAATTTGCTTCTCTTACATCTCTTGAAGTCTTCAATCTTTCCTACAATCATCTCGAAGGATGCATTCCTCAAGGAAATCAATTTCAGACCTTTGGGAACAATTCATATGAGGGCAATGATGGATTACGTGGATTTCCTGTTACAAAAAGTTGTGGCGATGATCATGCATCAGGGACAACTTATGCCGTATCTGGACAGCTAGACAGTGAAGAAAGCAATTCTGAATTTCTGAGTGATTTTCGGAAAGCTGCTCTTATGGGGTATGGAAGTGGACTATGTATTGGAATATCCATAGTGTATTTCATGATGTCAAGTGGAAAACCGATATGGTTTGCAAGAATCATTGTAGAGCTGGAGCACAAAATAATGATGAGAAGGAGAAAGAAGCAGCGAAGGCAAAGGAATTGCAGAAGAAGAAATAATCACTAATAATATTACTGTTATTTCTTTAAGGAGAAGATGTAATAAGTTGTAGACGTACTATCGTTAAATCCTGTTTGCTTAAAGTGTGTAGCATCATTTGACCATGAAAATTCAGGGTGAGATAATCATTAATGATAACTTATATGCAATATAAAATCTTATGAACCATCCACAATTAGTTCATTGAAATTCCAAAATAATAAACCACAAAAAACAAGAATCTATTCGAGGAAGAGATAGACAAAAGATGCATTGGTGGTGAATGAGATTCAAAATCTAGCTAACTATATTTTCTTTTCATTTTGCACATTAATCCTTTTGTGAACATAAAATCACTGAAAAGAAGGTGAAGAAAGGAGAATATGCATTGCTGATAAAACTTGAAACTATTGTACAACAGAGAAGAGAGGTTAAAGGAAGTTTCAATCTTAAAGCAACCACTCTGAGAAAGCTCTGGAAAGATTTGATTGTGAACACGGGGTGGTCACCTCTTCAGTGGCTTGTAGAGGACAACGGTGACATAGTTGGACTGGAATCTATGTGTTAAACCAAGAGCAAAGACGGATTGAGAAGCCCATCCTTTCTCTATAAAGAGGTGATTAAGTACTACGTGCTGGGGTTTTGGAGAAGAAGGTTCTTCTTCTGAGTTTTCAGAACCAAGAACAGTTAGATGAAGTTGGAGTGGAACTGCCACTGGCTCCTTTGCGAAATCCTCATCTCCCAGCAAAGCTTGCGCATAGCTAGAGTCAGGTGATGGTGGGGCCTCAAACATTGCAACACTTTCAAGGTTCTCTGGAACATTGTCCTGTAGGAAGGACGCGGATTGTGTTAAGAGCCAAACAAATTCTCAGGGAACAGCAGGTATATAGACTATAGAACACATGTTTATACATCAATGTTCTAAAGTTATCAATGATGCCTCTGCTGTGGTAATGTAAATATCAGTTCATTAAGTAAATGTAAATCAGCTTCCCCTCAATAATCAGGAAGCAGAATTCTCACTTACATTAACATCAAGAGGATTAAAGACAACGCCTGTCTCATCTGCTACACAAGGAAGTTCTGGAATATATCTAACTTCTCCATCCACAATGAATTTGTAATGATATATACCCGATGGAAGGACCAAAAGACGGTATAGTCCTTGCCTGATCTTTGGAGAATCTTCCTGCAAGCAAACATCATTAGTGGATACATTCAGAAACTCCATTAACAGGAGTCATCGCAACAGCTAGTACTTGGTTGAATCTAGTTCAACTCCTAAATAAGAGGCCAGAGTTTACCTTGATGTCCAGTTGTCCCAAGATCCTTGGATAGCAACGTTATTACCACCATAACTCCATGTTATCAAAGTAGGTATGCCACTCTCTAGTGAATGATCAGAGGCATCCTCACATTCATTGCCCCACATTTGATTGCTAACAGGATTGCCATCCCCTCCTTGTAAAAGAACTACTGGCACCCGAAAAGGATTATAAAGAGGAGTTTATGGGGAACGATTGGAGCTCCCAAGAAGCAATTAACTAAAAATAAGAGGGGCTTGCTTTTGGTAATTGGACAACCTCAGAAGGACACTATTCCCTTCTGTCCACTTAGAAAAGCCTAAATTTTGAGTGATAATGTTGATTACAAAACATGAAGAATATTCATCATATATAAGGTGGCAAGAAAATCAGCCAAAGTGAATTATTCAGAGCAGAACCCGCACACAAAAGGAGAACTCCAACTTTCACTTGACTACAGATTGACTAAAAGGTTTCACCAGTCCTACTAGGATTACAGCATAGCATTTCTGCACCCGCCGCCTGCTCCTGGATGCACTAGGTGTCATTAGTGCAAGACATTCTAATACAGAAACATTATAGCTTTTTCGTCTGGCATAAGTTCCTTTTGTTTTTTCATGTACCTTGCTAATATAAATTAGTTGTCTGTTTTACCCAACAAATAGACAGGCCATGAGATGCTTTCCTTTTTCCCATTTAACAGAGGATTAGGCCAACACTCAAGCAAGTCCCCTATAATGCAAGCTTCCAACTAAACAGAAAAAAGAATTCATCCAGCATTTTCCTAAAAGGCATTTCATAGAGGAATAGCATGAAACCTAATAGAAGTGGAATGAAAATAGAGGATTCATTTTACCAATCTGGGATCGGGAAGTTGTTATGGTTGTTCCTATAGGTGTTTCAATTTAGTGTCAAGCAGAACACTTCAACGCTACTACATTGGGAAAACACAACAAATCACAGTTAAGCATATAAGGAACTCTCCCCATAGATGCAGACACATCCCCGCAAACACAGGCATAATGAACAGCACTACAATCAATTTACAACTCTCCCCTATAATTGCATAGGGTGTGGGCGTATCCACCACCTTAGCTAACCATCATACGATTAAACCATTTAAAAAGGATTACTTCTTCCATCTTAATATGTTTGGCACATTTTCTAAAGAAGAGTCAGTGTGACCAACTTTCACAGTAAATCAGGCTAGATCAAGTCCATTCCTTTGTGCTTTTTTGGTGCTTGTAAAGATATGATACTTAGTTTAACTCAACCCAAAAACCTAGCTCACCCAAATCCATATAAGCATACCATCAATTCATTCTACAACCAAAGTGGAACTCTAACCACCCCCTTCACGTACAGGTCCAACTGGAGCGTGGTCAAGGAGCTCAAATGGGAATGAACCCGACTCTAATACCATGTAAAGATATGACATTTGAGTATAACTTAACCCCCAAAACTAGCTCACTAAGAGAGGATTGCTCAAATCCATATAAACACAGCCAGTCCCCGCTCGGATACCAAGTAAAATATATGATACTTACACCTAATTCAACCCCAAAAGCTAACTCATTAAGGGAGGATTACCAAAATTCATATGATAAATATGTTTGTTGTTTTTTGTCATATTTATGTGTTTATTCTTTCAGGGTCTTGCCTAACATTTTGATCCAAGACTTTTAGAGTCAATGGGTCGGAGTGATTGCTGATTGCTGTTTTTATCATATACAAGAAATAAAAAACAAAGAATTAGTAGCTATTCAATAAGGTGATGGTTACACTTCCCAACTTATTATTTAATATAATTTGTATTATAATAATTTAATGGTAATATTTTATGATATTTTTTCTTACAATTTTGTGTAACTTGAATATTGAAGAAATAGTTCATGACTAATCAGTAAAAATGTCCAACTTATAATGGACATTTTGGTAATCCATTTTTTTAACTTAAAAGGCTTCCACTTTCAAAATAACAATATAATATATGAAAAATGAAAATTTAGATATTAATATAACATAAAAATAATAATTATGTTTTGGAGACTTAAGTACAATGAATTATGACGTATAATATTATATTTTTATCCCAAAGATAATATTTATTATTGAAAATGGTATTCATTAGTAAGTATATTTCGAGATTTTGAAATGTTAAAAACAATTGATGAGAAAAATAGACTTTTGTAATGTACAAATATTGATAAATAAAAA
The DNA here is from genome assembly GCA_029582545.1 of Solanum lignicaule. Taxonomy (NCBI): domain Eukaryota; kingdom Viridiplantae; phylum Streptophyta; class Magnoliopsida; order Solanales; family Solanaceae; genus Solanum; species Solanum lignicaule. Next base: position 2,059 of record JAJOOF010006764.1, on the reverse strand, counting down.
ATGAGAAAAATAAAAAGCAAACAGGAAAAAATAGTTTGATGGTCCATAAGAAGTGCTAAAATATTCAATAGAACAATTATCTACGATGCGAATCGAAAAGAAAGAAATTATATCTTTTCACTAATTCAACTGTATAAAATCGGCATAAAACAAAAAATATATAATAAATTGGTGTTGCAAAGTTAAGTTGGTATTCTATTATCCCAAAAACCTTGTATAAAACAACAATATATAATCACACGATATTCATGAAGAACACAAAAAAAGAAGAAGAGAAAATTGATCAATCCACGTTTAGAAATATACAACGGACTTTATGATATTTGCCATTTTAGAGCTTACCTTCCCTAAATTAAAATTTTGTTTTCATGTTGCCCAGAAGATTAAGCTGATATCTTTCTTCAGCATCGTCTCGTAATTGATTTTGTTGATAAAATATGAATGTTTGTTGCCCTTCAAAAATATAAAAAAAATTACACATGATAAGAAAAAAAAATCTTTCATTCTAAAAAAATAAGAAAATACAAGAATCGAATGTGGAAGATAAAGAAATCTCTCAATTCTGAAAAACTTATGGGGGGTTATCTCTTAGGAGGAAACAGTTATATGTCAATGTGTTCATTGAATTGCCAGAAAAGAAACGGTTGTTTATTAAATAAAAGTAATGACTTTTGGTTTTTCTTGTCTCCTCTTTTTTTTTTTTTTTTGTAAAAATAAATTCAAATGAAGAGATTCTTTTAGGAAAGGGCAAAACGGTAATCCAACTTTGAGTTAAAATCTTCCACTTATAATAAGTACTAGGGAACATGGCCGCGCTTTGCGCGATGGTTAAAAGATGTGTGTTAGAATTATTTTTCTTTTGGATTAATTATAACATTATACTATCTGTAAAAAATGTTCTATTAAAAAAATATTTTATTTCTATTGCACTGAATGGGGAATTGTTAGTATGTTTTGATGGTCCTCCTTGATTTTTATTGAGATATCAAAGAGATTGATCTTTAAAATTGTAATATTTGTCATGGAAACTTTTCGTGAATGTGTTTGAAATGATTTTCAATGTAAAATCACAATAAAATATATATAAAAAAATACATCAACAACGTCCTATTATTCTTTATCACATTAATCTTTTGAGAATGAATTCTCTAATAAAAATTTATTTCATCACTCTATTACATTGAAATCAATACATGAAAAATGTGATATCATTCTTTGTTAGACTGACCTGGTGAAACTTCTCTGTGTATATATTTTTTCAGTTGCTCTTGTTCCTTTTTGAAATATGCAATTCGTTTTTGCATAATATTTTCATACATCGCTTTAACCAATTTGTTTGATTCTTCAGTTGCATCTGTATTCAAAAATAAATGTTTTGTTAATTGTATAGAAGAACAACTTAAAATAAATTTTAATATTATCATTAATATTTTACCTTGACAATTCTCCTAACTAATTTGTTGTGGATGATCCATAATTTTCTTATCCATTGTAGCACTTCTGTATAAGTATTTTTCAAAGTCAAACTAAGGATAGAGTATTGCAATAAAATGTAATTTAAATATAATACTATTAAACATTTGAAAAACTAACATCAATTAACCACTCTGAGCAAATGGTGATAGTTGTGCTTTTCATTTAATTGTTTTAAATGATGTGTTAATTATTTGGATTAGTTAGATCTTTGTGTAAAGATAAGTGTCAAGATTTTGAAAAAGAATTGAAGGAAAGTTAGAGATTTGTATTGTTATTTATTTATTATGAAAGATCTGTTATTGATTTATTATGCAAATATAGTAAATGAAAAGGTGTAGAGGAATAGCTTAGGATGATGTAATTGTAAAAGAAGTAATTCATAAATATGTAAGATCATTAACACATAATTCTGTAATATTGTTGGTATTTTTCTCATTTGATAAAAAAGACTATTAAGTGAGGTAATTTATTTATCCTATATAAGTTTTCACATTGATCATGTACATTAACGTCAAAATTTTAAAATATAAAAATAAGTGTTATTTATAACTTTTTTCTTTCTTGATTGTGCTCTCCATTTAAT
>JAJOOF010006763.1:0-34079 GCA_029582545.1 Solanum lignicaule | reverse complement strand
CTAATATCTGCTAGTGGGGTTTGCAGAGGGTAAGATGTAGGTAGACCTTTACTTTGTGGGGGTGTGAGATAAAAAGGATGTTTTTGATAGACTGAGGCACGGAACCAGGATTTTTATTAGTTAAGGGGTTCAAAATATGAATAACTAAATACACGAATTAGCTAAAGAGGGTTTGAGATATACTGTATATACATAAAAAAATAATTTTAGCCATGTATGAATAGTGTAATTTTCCGTTGAAGGATTCAAATGAATCACCTAGGCCCAAGTTGGCTCCTCCCATGCCAGACGTGTAGCTCGACAAAAAGGACTAATTTCTGAATGAAATCGACGTATTAAATAATAACAACATATCCGCAATTCCACTAGTGGGGTCTTGGGAGGGTAAGATACCCCTACCTTTGTGGGGGTGTAGGGTAGAAAAGACTGTTTCTGATAGATTCTCGGCTGGATAAAAAAGAAGACGAATTTGAAGCAAAATATGACAACAGAATAATAAGATACGAGCAACATATAGTAGTTTTCTATAGAAGAAAAAGAAACAAAATGGGACAGCATTCGCGATCTACTATCTACTAACCTTCTAGCCTAATGACTGATCCTCGACCTCCATACCTTATTGTGTAGATGCCCCTACTAACATGTTTGAGTTTCTTTTGAATTTTAATTTCAAATAACAATTCTGTTTAATCCTCTGTATTTGTAAAGAATGCAACTTTTTCATATTAAGAGGAGATGGATGATTGATTTAATTAGAACGAGATGCATCTTTCTGCTCTTCTTACATTTCTCATTGTTGGCGTTCTGTTGTGTATTTCCTACAGGTTCTTATTGGCGAATATCGTTATATAATATGAGACATAAGTGCAGAAAGCAATGTTCCCATCGAACATTACTTTGTGACCTTCCTAGGAATGTATTAGATGAAATCCTTATGTGTTTGCCTTTCCGAGATGTTGTGAGGACAAGTATCTTATCGAAAAAATGGAGAAATATATGGCATGGACTTCCTATGTTGACGCTTTCTCACACACTTTGGAAACCTGAGGAGGATTTAGCTGATCTTACAAGTAACCTTGTAAAGATCATCAACCACATTTTGATCTTTCATACAGGACCAGTTACAAAGTTTACCCTTTGCGTTCCTTATTTGGATACGTGTCCTAATATTGACAACTTGATACGTTTCCTCTCTAGAAACGACATTTCAACACTCTGTTCTTAGACTTCCAATCAGGGGTAGCCTATACAAAATGCCTCTTTCATTTTTCACATGTTTCGAGTTAAGGCATTTGACTCTCCAGAATTGTTCGATACTTGCTCAACCATCCTTCAAAGGATTTGATAGGTTAATTAGCTTAGAACTACGTGATGTTGCAATTTCTTCCAAGTTGCTTGAACGTTTAATCTCTCGTTCCTTGTTGCTCGAGCAGTTGGTGCTGCAGATCTCAGGTGCTTCAAGCAATGTCATTGAAATTAGTGCTCCAAATCTGAGATCCTTGGACTACACAGGGAATATAAGATCTGTCTGTTTAAAAAATATCCCTCGTCTGGCAAAGCTTTCACTTTCGCATAGGGGATATTACGTGGGAGCAGGAAAATGTAATATCGCCAAGTTTTTTGAGTCTTTCTCTGCTCTCGAGCACCTCCACTTGAATGACATGGTAACTGTTGCTTCATTACTGCATTTTCAATCACAGAACATCTTTTGGGCTTTGAGTCATTCTGTTTTATGGTATTTTCTTCCTAGTTCTTTGCTGCAGGAGCAGGTGAAGTACCAACGAGGCTTTCCTACGATCTTTATTGTGTCAAACATCTCTGCATATCTAGCATCTATCTGTCTGACTCGAATGAGGTTTCATGTGCTCTTTGCTTGATAAGAAGCTTCCCGAATTTACAATCTATGGAAATTAAGGTTCTCTTTTCTCTCTTTTTATGTAGTATCTCCTTATTTCTGTGCTCCTTAAATCATCAATAAGCTGAAAAAGATGAGTTTTGGTTCATCGTTCTTAGGTGGAGTGCGATGACAATGATATACCAGCTCTAGAATCTCTTGAAGTGGAACGCTTCTCAGATGTGACGTTTAATCACCTCAGGGAAGTTAAGCTAATGCAGACTAATGGCACAATCCCTGAGATACAACTGATGAAGCTTCTGTTGGCTAAGTCTCCCGAGCTGATGAAAATCATAATCGAGCCATGTGTAGTTGAAGAATCCGCAACTGTCAAAATACTCACTGAGATAATACAGTTTCAGCGGGCATCAACCAAGGCAGAAGTTGTATATAAGTTGGATAAGCATCCAAATCCTGGTCCTGTTTGATTTTCACACTGAGTTGATGCAGTAGTATAACACTGAGTATTTGGGGATATAAACTAATGTGGATGGATATATTGTTTCTTCAACTTTGTTACTATATTCTGCCTAATTGCCATCAGTTTTTGCCTAGTGCTTTTGTTTCTTCAACTTTGTTTTTCTCAAACTGCTTTGTTATGCTTTTACTTGAACCAAGGATCTATCAGAAACCACCTCTCTACCTCCTAAGGTAGGGGTGAAGTTTTGCGTACATACAACCATCTTCAGACCTTACTTCTGTGATGACGCTAAGTATGTTGTTGCTTATGCTTGAAATGAGACTTGCAACAAGAATTACTATTGTTTGTTTATTTCATACTTCAAAGTTGGCAATTAAACACTAAAAGCTTCCTTACCCTTTTCGGCGAAAACCAAAGCATCTTGCCCCTACTTTTAGTGGTAGAAACGTTATTTTTGACTGACCCTCGATAATCGTCTATATTTATCCAGACTTGAGATCGACAATGTGAACGAGCTCAATGAAATTAAAAACACACAAATCTGGTCATGTTTGCTTGATAACTCACAGCTCACATGTAAGCATAATTGCCTAACTTGTGAAATATCTAATTGAATCACATGACTCATGACACCAATTTAAGTATAAAACAACTAATCACAATATACTATAAATAACAAGACCAAACAAATAAATAAAAAAACTTAAAAACAGTTGGTACCAAAAACAGGAACAAAAAGCAGCCAACTTTCCACATTTCCATTTTCCAATACCAATAAAACCAAAAGATTGGTTCCACTCTTCTATTTTTCAAATTACCCAAAAAAAATAACTTGGGGTTTCCAAAAAAGCTGTAAAAATGTAATCTTTCTTTCACCAATTTCTGTGGGAACCTTTTTTTTTGTTGTTCTTTTGATTGAGTAGATCTCTATTTCTTAGATGAATGAGTTTATTTTGTTGTTTTGATTTTGTGGGGGTCTCTAATTTGTTGATTTTATGCAGAAAATTTCAAAATCTTGAATAAATAAGATGAAATCTGGAAAGGGTCATCATGTGGAAGAAGAAGAGGATGAGTATGATTTTGGTTCAAATAGAGATGCCACACCTTCAAGTAACAGTACTAAAGGTTTGTGAAAATTTTGATTTTTGTGTTTGTTGTAGTTTAATGGTAGAATTTTCTGCAAGAAAGGATTTTTGAGCTGGATTTTGAGGTGGGAATAATTTTTTTTTGACTATTTCGGTTTAGGTTAATTGTTTAAAGATGTAATTTTTATTTACTTGTTGGAAGTGACAGATGGGAAGAACAGTGACAAGGCAAATGCAATTAGGTCGAAGCATTCTGTTACAGAGCAGCGTCGGAGGAGCAAGATCAATGAGAGGTTTGTTTTTAATTTTTTAATTTTAGTTATAGTTGATTTGGAAGGAACAATAAGGTATGAATGCAACTCGAGAACCACGAGTTCATGCTCAGGAATCAGAATTCAATAGAGAAACAAGCTCACAAACTGAACTAATAGAGTAATTGTATTGATAAACTCTGAAATGATTAGGGTGAGCTTGTTTATTAACTGTTGCTAACACAAGGCACTAAAATGCTCTTAACTATAGTGGCAAAAACTACACCTAATTGTCTTAACATGAAGGAGACATTTATGAATAGAAAAATATATACAGAAAAAAGCTTTAATATTCCATTAGGAATTACTTCCCATTTACTGAAAATATATTGGATACGGATATCAAGTTACGAACCTAAGCAGTAGATTCTGAACTGGCAAGCACTAGTTAAAATAAAAACAAGTTGCAAACCTGAGAAAAAAGATAATGCATGTCTTACATTTTGAGGCCACAGAGATCTTCGAACTGAATATTTGGCCTACCTCTTGGTACCATTGCAAACTTTGAAATACACTTGCTCGGTGCTGATGTACGTCATGTTGATGAACATCTGATGTCTTCTCCATTTGTATGTTCTGTGATTTTCTTTTCTTTTCATGTTTGTGTTGCAAAGGGCGCTCTATACATACTCAAGTTGATTTACAAGATGATGCATTTATTTTGTTATGACTTTATCTTTAGAATTTGTAGCAATTGCCAGATTTGTGTAAAATGCCTGAACAAAATTTCTGCACTCTTGAAAAAGCTTTGTGTCTATCTCTAGATTTCAGATGTTGAGAAATTTGATACCCCATACTGATCAAAAACGAGATACCGCGTCATTCTTGTTTGAGGTACATTTTAGAAAGAAACTTTTACATTCTTCTTCTTTAAAGTTTAGATTTATTGGTTTATTTTGATGTTTGTATGCAGGTAATTCAGTACGTACAGTATTTACAGGATACAGTACAGAAGTATGAAGGATCATATCAACCTTGGAGCTCGGAGCCTACAAAACTTATGCCATGGGTAAATTATATACCTATATTTATAACATCTCTATTCTCACCATAACTTTTTTGGTTGTGAACTTTTGAATTGGGCTCTTTAAGTCTTAGCTGTGCTAAATATTATTCGTCTAACAGAAAATTCTCTTGCTTCAGATTGTTAAGATATTATGTCATCCACGTCAATTAGGAATGATTTGATTAGGATTCTGTAATTATACACTTGCTAAAATTGTACATATTGAAATACTATAAATCCCAACCAAGCTTGTGGGAAATAATCAAGTTTTTTCAGTGCAATTATCTCTAGTTTTAACAGAGACAGAGGTTGCAAAATAATTCAGAGCTGATCTGTACAGCTGAACTTGTAAAAGACACATTCAGCTCTAGTCTGTCTAGCAGACTTCCACATAATTGCACCCATGCTCTGTAAATCGTTCTCAAATTGAGTCAAATTGGAAAGATAATTTTCTCTTCCTTGGCCCCTACGTCCACCCCCACCAAACACACACATACATGCACCACTCTCTGATGACCATTGAGGTGCATGTAATTTCAGGTCACATTTTATGTACTGGTATATGCATGGTGCTCTCATTTTGTGGTTCCATTGTTTTTTTTTTATCTTTCCACTATTTCATATGTGAATATGTTCATGGTTTCAGAAAATAGATAGGTCTACATTATGGATGCATCTGATCTATGGATAACTATACCTTAGATTGGTGTTGGCTCGATTGCTTTCTGGTGTTGGCCTTTAGTCCTGCAAGATTATGACATATCCCCCTCTTCTTCCACTTTACTCTCTCTTCCAGATGTAAAATTCCATTGATGCAACTTAGGCTATATAAGGAGGTTGCTATTTAGGCAATGATAAGTCCATAGGTGCAACATAAATTGTGCTATTAACTACCTAGACTGTGTTTTTGCATCTCTTAGTATAAGGAAGGGAGGGGCATGACTACATATACTTCGTAATGGGAACAATATGTGTTTAGTTATAAGTGTGTGCTACTTTTGAAATCCTTCAGAGAAACAGTCAGTGGCACGCACAGAGTTTTCCTGCAAACCCTCAAGCCTTGAACAATGGTACTGACACAGGACCAACATATTCAGGAAGGTTTGATGAGAATCTCTTAACCGTCACTTCGTCTATGCAAGCAAATCAGCGGAATCCACTTGAATCTCATCCTGGCGGTGATGTTAAATCAATGGATCAAGAAAAGGAACTAGCTAGAATGGCAATTGCGACATCGATGCCTCTTCAGGCAAATATGCCAGTCCCTTTTCAAAACGATAGTGCCTTCTCTGACTCGCTACCTACACCTGCTTCTGATGAATGCCCCAGCACCACTAATGCTCTGAATAATCAGGAGTTTATGGTAGAAGGCGGCACAATAAACTTTTCAAATACTTACTCTCAAGGGTGAGTACATTTCTCTAGTTTTAGAGTTTATAATATTAAATAAAATGTGTGGTCTCTGTATATTGGAAGTATATTAGTTGTCTACTGCAGACATTTGCTTGCTTTTCTTTTTTTGTTAGTAGTCGTTCTATATGCTGCTTTGATGGTTTAAGACGCTGCTATCTTTGCCACAGAATGATGTAGCATGAAAGAATGTGGTGACATCACAAATTTGGAAATTTTAAACAGTTTCAATGATTGCTATATTTATTGCTTAAGCTAGCATGTTGAAATTTCTCTAGTTAATGAGTCGTAGTTTTTGTATTCCTAAAAGCTTTTGTGTTTCACATTACCGGCTTATATATATTCTAGCACAATAGCCAGAAATACCACTTATATTATCATCCTTATACTTGAAAATTGAAATACGTGACGCTGAGTTGTTGGACATATACAACAATTTTGCCCATATGTGTGTAGAGTTGTTGAACTCGGAGTCTTTTATTCGTGGATGCTTATGTTAGATCTAGAGTTGTTCAAGAGAATAGTTATGTTTGCAATGTAATGTTTGGTCAAGTTATCTAATGATATCATTGTATTAATTCTGCTGACCTTTGATCAATGATTCATTTGCTTTTACTCAGGTTACTGAATTCGTTGACCCAAGCGCTACAGGCTACTGGCCTTGATCTTTCACAGGCCAGTATATCAGTGCAGATTAATCTAGGGAAGCGGGCAAACAAGGATGCTAAGGTATGAACCTTTTCCGACTTCTATGTAGTCATTCACCGACCCTACTCCCTTTAGGATAATGAGATCAATCACGGTATTTAGCTGACCAATACTATACACATTTCACTCTAGGATACAGAAAATCCTCCACCTGCACCTGGCGATCAATTTATGGAGGAATTTCGGGATATAAACAATGATGAAGAGTTGGACCCAGCTTACAAGAGGCTGAAGAAATAGATATAACTATATATAGCATGGCAATACCAAGTCAAATCAACTCAAGTTTGCATCACCTTCGTGTAAATCAGTTGAGTGTATATCCCGCGTTTCTTTTGAAAACTTTCCTTTTTCCTTGTCTGTAGTTAAACACGAATTCGACATGTTCTGAGTCTGTGAAGTCAACAATTTATTTATATATAGAAGCAATGTTGTTATGCTATGATATAAATTGATGGGCAAAATTTGTCTTTGCACAAATCTTGACGCCATAATCTAACTGATCGCCAGAATTTTGACCACAAAACGTAACGAATCGATCTTGATGTATCGTCATAGCTTCTTGTGTAAAACTTTCACAAACACATTTGATGATCTCAGATGTGTTATGTAAACACCCTATATTTTATTCAAATTTTCCATTTTATTGAAAAATGAAGAGATGGAAAAAAAAAACTAAAGAGGAAAGTAAGGCAAGCAAATTGAAACGGAGCAAAGAATAGTACATTTTCTACTTAAAATCACGTCAGTATTATACATAGAAACCTAAAAATTCATCAGATCATTTTTAGTTTTATAACAATAAGAGTACTTCAATCCACAAAACCTGACAATTACTGTTGGATGGTAAGCTTTACAAGCAATTGGGGTCATTTAACACCCTTCTGCTGGAAATCATGTTGAGCATAAGAAAAAGGGCAGTCAGGGGCACGAAACATCCCACAGACTCGTTGGGGTGTAATGTATGCAGCTTACCATATGGCTGATTCCACAGCTTGAACTCATGACCTATAAGTCACACGGAAATAATGCTAAGCTCGACAATGACAGCAGTCGACCTCTGGTGTCTCCAGCTCTTCTTCTCATGAGTCACGCTATTCTGCAACTAGCCATAAAGAAAGACACATCAATCGATTGGCTAAAACGTTTAGACACATTATCTTCGTTTCATGGTAATACCAACGGGAAGTTCAAGTACCACGAGGAGTTTCCGAGTGCCTTTGGTTAATGCAGAGCTATAGCTGATGAACGTTTTCCAGCTAGCCTCTCTGTCATTAGGACAATAGCTCTAGACCAACGCTCCATCATCGAAATCCAGAAGCTGCATTTTAGTTCAAGATTCCCCAAGAACTTTCATCAGAAAAGCGTATTCATGAGCTGCTTCCTCGCATTGTCCAAAACGACCACCTTCACCAAAATGTCCTCCGCTCATGTTTGTCTGCAGTATAACTGAAGAAGAACACCTAGTGCACGTTTCATCTCGTATCTTGGCCACCCATTTTGCAGCTTCCCAAACGCCAACTCTGCTTAAAGACATAATATGATATCGATCTTTCCAGGGAGTTTTTATGAAGATCAAAATAAGATGTCGAGAGAAAGAATCTTAGCAGGCTGAAAATGCCTTAGCATTTCAGCCAAACCATTCAATAGACTCAAGTATTACATAAATATGATGTGCATTCTGACGAGAACAAAATTATACCTTGAGTCATTTAATGAAGCTTTCACAAGCATCGACGGACAACAAACACCCTCAGGAATATTGTCATAAGGAGAATACTTCAAAATATATTCAAAGTGTGCATGTAGTTGAGGATTTCCGAATTCTTCGTAGTCTAGAACAGTGAGAGGCAAGGTGGGATCCAACAAGCTACTGCACACATCAAGGAAAGGAACCTGGGACAAACATTACATACATGAGCAGCTATAATACATCAGCGTCAAACAAAAAATGAAGACACTTTGTGCCATCCAAATTAGACGGCGAGGTTATATTTAAACGAAAGGTATATCAGCTCTAAATTGCAAAGTTGAAGGGTATATTTGCCCTTTTTCCCTTTTAGGTTTATAGAGAGTTGTCTAAAGACACTAAATATTCTTAGCTCGAGAGAAACTTGAAACAAAAGCAGACTGCATCTAGTATATATCGTCCCAAACCAAGGTATTTAGAATTCTTGTTTCCTTTCCAGCTAAAGAAGACATATATACGGAGACCAAATCAAACCATAATATGCAATATGAATCCAATTCAATGAATCTATAGGAATATGAAAGAACACTCAAGGATTCCCAAATTGGTGCTTACCTTCAGGATTGCAGCTTGAAAAAGTTCAGGGTGCATGTTAATTGCTGCCGAGACAAGAAGACTTCCTGCACTTACACCAACAGCTCCCAGCTGATGTTGATGAACATAACCCTCACTGACAAGATACTTGCCACATGATATGAAATCACTCACAGAGTTCAACTTGTTCATTCCGCTTCCAGATTTGTGCCACGAAGGATCTGGACCACCACCACCTCTGCACAAGTAAAATATGTCACCTAATTGTTCTGTTACAAGAAATCACAAGCAAGGGTACTTCTTTCCAGACTCTCTGAAGCAAAGTATGTTGTTAATTTGGTAGCCTATATCATTGCACCATTACATGCATTTGAAAAAGAGAGAAACTGACAGCAACAAATGGAACTTTGTGAGAGAGTGACCAAGCTAGAGTGTTTTTTCATCCTTACCATTGGAGTTCAATTCATGGACGGATAAGTAATGTTTCAAGGCAAACTAAATCACAAAAGTTTTATCACTTCTATTGCATTGAGAAAATCAGTGATAAGTTATCAAACACAACATAAGTTACCAAAATAACACAAGTGGTTTTCAAATGTTTGTAAATGGTTACCACTTCGAATGCATCTAAATCAACAGTTTCCTGTACATTCATTTTCTTTTCTCTTTTTCCTCTTTCTACTTCTTTTCTTTGCTTTGGGAGGATGAAGCATAAGGAGTTCTGAGTGACTGAGTTAGCAGTTTCTCGACAAGCAAATCCCCCCAACCAGTGGCCAAACTATGCTCGGATAAAAGCTTTTTGAGCATTACCAAATATCACAATCCAACTTACAATAAAAGAGAGCTGTACCTTACATCAGCAAATGCAATCAGCCAACCACGATCAAGTAAGCTCAGGCGGTCAACACACCAGCTTTTATCTAGCACTTCTCCATATGCTCCATATCCATGTAGAAGCCCAGGAGACTGACCCTTCTTATGTGCTTTACGAGAGAATAAAATAGTTAAAGGAATCCTTTCACCATCATGCGATATCACTTCTTTTTCTTGACAGGAATAAATTTCAGCAAAGTCACTCCATCTGTGGACTCCATTATTCTGAATTTTGTGTTCCTTATTTAAAGGGGTGCCCAGAAACTCATTTCTGCTTCTCTCTCCATTGTTAGAGTGGTATTTTGTATTGTGGGAAACATTAATTACTTCTTCTTGATGAATGACGGAGAACGTTCTTCTAGACATATCATAGTCAACAATAACATCAGGCATCTGCATTTCAAAAGAGAAACACTGAGAAGCATATAATGTTATTTGGCCGTACAGGTAGACACCTGCTAGGCTGCTATGGTAGGTAGAGAAGTCTTTAACTATGACAGGAATAGGGAGGAAAGGTGTATTTCTGATGGAATTATCAAAATTTTCATGATGCTTTATTTAACCCAACTAGTTTAGGCTTGAGGCGTAATTGTTGGGTTCTTTTTCAAAGAAAAGAACAACTTAGTAAAAGAAGTATTTATATAGGGAAACAAGCTGAATATTCATACGATACATCATGATTAGCATTTAAGATATTAAGACTATATAACAGAGATCTGCGCTAAATTTTCCATGGAATATAGCGAGAATACCTCAAAGTGGAGTAATATGGGTACAAGCTTATCAATCAATACCGTTGATTAGTCGAATACAAGAATAAGTTGAAAAGCAAAAATATGACAACCAACAGGATGCAGAGCATTTGAAGACTATTAACAATATTACCACTGGGAAGGAAAAAAAATAGACAAGCATTACCACTGGGGAAGAAACAACAGCGCGGTATACAGATCGTGTGAAATCATGATTTGACCCTGGAGCTATTGTACACATATCAGAGGGAAGAGGAAAGAACCATGGGTTAAGTCCATCAATCTTCATTTGTTCCTGCACAACACGTAGACATTAAGAAACAAGGGAATTTTAATTAAGGGTGACAAAATAGTTTCAAAATTAAAAAAAAAAGTGACATAAGTTTTAATTATACCTCACAATTGATGATCGTTCGCATATCTACAGAGCATATCGATGAGGAACCCTCTTTGTTGAGAAAAAGCACCAGATGTTCATTAAACATGTCCATATCTTGGATGAAAATGTCCTCGCTGGGTTCTATAATATTCTGCAGAGAAAGCTTGCAGATGATTAAAGACCAAAAACTCGTGAATCAACATGTGTTCATATAACTCAATTTTGCACTTGCCCAGGTAGAAAAGTTTAGGATCCAAATAACCAACATATCATAATTATGCAGGCAGATAACGAGCATGTAGCCTCAAATTACAACCAAAACGACTAGCTGGAATGAGGTACACAGCAAAACTACAAATCCTTCATCAGCCTTAAATCCATGTGAAAGAAATGTCAAAGTATCCCCTAGATAGAATGCTTTTGGAGAACACTTTGAAAGCTGTATATTCATGCATGTATAAATGTTTTATCAGCAGCGGCAGCCCCTTCTAGAATCAATATATGATGGAAGAAGGCATACCTGCAAACAAGTTGACTGCAAGTTCTCAACAGGGCATCTAGCCAAATAATACTCTCCACTCAAAGGTGATTCCTCACCAGCATTAGGAGAATTAGTGAGAACATAGAAAAAGCCATGATGATGTTCAAGAAAGTATTGCACACCAGACACACGCTTACAAAATCTTTGAATTCCAGTCTGCAAATTGGTTGCATTGATGACATAAACCTGCAATAAGACAATGAGCAAAACTAAGAAAACATCCTCACCAATACAAAGAAGTATCTATGCCGTGATAGGGGTAAATTTCTTGCCTCAGATGAAGTTCTTGAATTAGAATTCACAGTAATAAACTTTCCATCTTTTGTACTTGCTATATCCACACAGAAACTGGAATCATTTTCTACAAACAATGGGACATTATGAACAGAATCTGATCCCAGTTTTATGCAATGTACCCTGGCCACATAATGTTTAAGTAATAACACATCCGAATATCCAATTTGAAGTAGTAATCAACTAATCATAGTATAGAGAATTGCCTGTAAGGGCGTTGGTTCTGGTCGGATAATGTATAGAAGAAAGTACAAGAATCTTGAGCCCATTCCACACTGACAACCCCTTCAACTCCCAGGGTTGGCAGAACACAGTCATTTCGGAGGTCCTTAATCTGAAGCACAAACTGCTCACTACCAGTAACATCAATTGTGTAAGCAAGATAATTGTGGTCTGGAGACACTCTACATGTACCCACATGCACATATCCTACAAAAAACAAGAACAAATCAAAACATAATGGAAACACTATCTTTAAAACTAACAACACCTAAAACAATGGCCAATGATTTGCATGCATATCATGAAGCCTATAAGAATATTCTCCTTCTTTTCTCTTAAATTTTAACACTTCATTGTCCTGTTAACCTCAATATGCTGCTATGGATATTTTTCCAGAGTGGATTCAGTCCTTAAATCAATACACAAGGATAGAAAATTGATTGTAAGTGCTTGGAAAAGAAACAAGATGAGCAAAAAGTGGTTGTTAAAAGAATAATATGAAAATGATATACCATATCTTTCTGCAATTTCATTCCAGTCAAGCAGTATTTGTTCCTTCCCAGCAACGCCAATCACATTACTTGATACAGTCTTCATCCAACCTTTGCTCTCAGCAGCCAGTTTCCTACATAATACTGGAAACTCCTTCCCTTCTGGAATGTACTGGTAGTATAACCTGTTAACAACCCAAAAAACAGACCGATAGTCAACCAACAAAGAAAGAATTTCGTAGCAAGTAGATTCTCGAACAGAATTTAGAATCAATGTTCATACCAAAGCATCCGCTAAACCAAATGCAGCCTGTAGCATTTAGATCATTTCACAAAATACCCTTATTAATTCTTCAGAACATATGGTACATACTTCAAGACATTATTTTAGCAACTCCTTAGTTCACACAACAGTTACACTAATTCTTAATCTGATTAGGCTATTTCTATTGCATAACTCAATCATTAAGTATTTGCAGACTTAATGCAGATTGTACATGATGTAATAGGCTTAACATGGACTTAAATTTACTTCATATAGAAAAATAATAGTTGATTTGTATCATTTTGATTAAAGTGGTTTCTTTTTTACTAAATTTATGACTCGTCTTCTCTAATTCAAATAGAATGACTTAGTTCGACTTGGCAATAGAAAAAATGAAAAGTCGACAGTCTGAATTCTTTAGTATTCGTGCAAGGAACATATGAAAGAGATCATTTTTACGCGAACTAAACAAAAGTGAACAACAACGTTTGATACATGGGAATATAAAATGCATAATACATAAACAAACATTCAAACTTAGCATCAGCTTACAAGTAAGCACTCCAACTTTGAGAGTACACATCTAGACACCTTAACTTGGTCTCAACTGACAACTTAAACACTCCAACTCATCCCCATTGTATCTCTTGGATTCCCAACGCTAACTTGACACATAAACATTGAACATGTCTAGTTGATCATTTTGTAAGTTGGAACGTTTAACTAACACAACGGAGGCGAGTTGATGTGTCTAAATATGCATACTCAAAATTGAAATGCTTAATTATCACGTCAAGTTTGAGTGTCTGTTTATGTATTAGCTCAATTTAAAATTACAAACTTTTCCTCTCAAATCATATTTTCATATAAACTACCTCATTCTTTAACATTTCAAACTTATGTTTAAAACACTATTGAATCAATCATTTTCCCACATTTTCATACAATGAAAGCATATAAAAAAGTTGAAAATTTGAGTTTTTAGACAAACCAAGGACCCCATAGTTCAGGTGGAGTAGAAATCTTGGAAGGCATTCTACTAATCATCTCAGAAAACAAACTCTTTTGCATTTCCTCAGTATCCTTCATAAAAGACTGAGCATATAAATTTTCTTGCTGAAGATAGTTGATGAAATCAGGGTCGTTGGTTTTGCGCATCCAATGGTAAGGATCATTCCACGTAACCCCATGTGCAGAAACAGTAAAAGGAAGCTTTTTTGGCACTGGTGGAGAAGTAATTTGAGGTGAAATTTTTTGGTGATGGTTCTTGATTAGTGTGGAGAAAAGGGTAAATTTTGTGATGGAGAATGAGTTTAGAGAAAAGGGTATTTTGGTCCTTTTGATTGAGATGAAAGCTGAGGAAGCCATTGTTAATGGCGAAGGATAGGTGTGATTCCGGCGAACGGGATTCGCCGGCGGCGATGGTAGGGTGGAGGTAAAGAGTGAAGAAGTCAAGTTTGTCCTTGTAGTTTTGGAGTGTTTCAATTTGGGAAACTATTTAATGTTTAGTTATTTTTAATGCATAAATAATTTTTTTACTATAAAGTGCGGGGAAAATTCTAAGAATATTTATCAATTTGAATTTCATCAATCGTTCTTAAAGTTTGTATTGACAGAGAGTTGAAATCGATGAATTGCTTATGAAATTTAAAATTTTAGTAAATTTTTGCATTTGAATTTTGAAAGTGATGCAAGTTTCAATCTAATGAATTATTAATAGAGTTTGAAACTTCAACAAATTGTTACATTTGAATATGAAAGTTTATAGTCATGAATCTTCCTAAAATATAATACAATAGTAGCGACATGAATTGTGATGGAATTGTTGAGAACGTAGTTCATTTCCGTTGAAACAAAAAAGTAATGTTGATAAAAAAATGTTGATGCCCAGGATCGAACTGGGGACCTTCAGTGTGTAAGACTGACGTGATAACCACTACACCACACCAACTTCATGTCACTAGAATTGCAACTTTTTCTATTTATATTCTAAACTCAGATAACAAACAAAAGAATAATAATATATATAATATAATTATATAGATGTAAATGAAAGAAAACTTAGATAATTGTTTCTTGATAAAAAGTATTAAAATGGAATGGGGAAAGGAAAGGCGCAAAATCATGGATTACTGGATCTTGAAAGTTACCATCTTAATTTTTATTTACCGTTTATTTTTTTAATATCTAAATCAGACGTGTCTTAATTCGCTGACGTAAATAAAAGTGTCAATTATTATTAAGTACTTATATTGTTATTAGAACTTAGTGCAACAAATTTTAATAGGGATTAAATTGCTAGAAGTGCACACCCTATTATCCTCCAAGCAAGCAAACAAAAGAAAAATAAAGACGATGGTGTTATTACTAAAATATTTACCTTGTTCTTTAAAGTTCATAGAAAATTTGGACCGATCCGCATAGTCAGTGCAATTGTTTGTACTTTGTAGAAAAAACTCATATGTTAAATATGTTGCATCATCGAGTGCTAAACATTATCATTAGAGACTAAGCTTATGCCATTAGTCAATAAGGAAAAATCTAACTTATTTTTATAACCATAAAGATAGATTCAACCCAATTATTCTATTTCTCATAATTCAATGACAAATTTGGACAAGCCATTCGCGGCGACAAGGCAACCGTTTTGTTCTTTGCAAAAAAAACTCTTGTGATTGAACACATGATATCAAGGAGTGTTAAACATTACCATTAGAGACTATGCTTCTACAATTAGTCAACAAGGATAAACCTACCCTAACGATAAAGATAGATTTAACTCGATTATCTCATTTCTCATAATTCAATAAAAATTTTGGACCTTTTTCATACGAAAACTTAGTACTTGAAAATATCAAAAAGTGGACATATTTGCAAATTTCAAGGGATTAGTTAAACATCCCTCATGGCCAAATACTACATTCATGCTCCTCATGTACGGAGAATTTGTCTTTCGAGAAAAACTATATATTAAAAAAATAACTTGTTATGTGTGACACCAAATCTCAATATATATTTTATTGGGGGTTGAGAAAACTAATTTGACTACAATTTATAAATTGCCTACATTAAATAAAATATACTATAAATAAAAACATAAAATTTGTCCCCTTGGAACTAAACTCAAAACTTTTTCTTGTTAATACCAAAAATTAGGGTTTAATGTCGGCCATAAATAAAGGCACAACACGACATAATCCTCATTAAACTCTTAATTAATTACAACAAAATGTAACACACGTCAAAATTGTATTCCCAAAAACCTACTACATTTTTATACTTGATATCGGGAATTACTATATGATACTATATTGAAGATTCATACAAACTAAAAAGTCGATTCTGACTAGTTTGAGATTGTTATTTTATGGGCGAATGGACTTGTTATGTATGGGACGTCGCCGTCTAACCCAATGATAGTCCATTGTGAAGAAATCAGAAGTGTCTTTCCCTTCAACCCACTCTTGCCTTGTCCCTTTTCTTGCATGTACCACTTCTCCCTCATGTTCTTTACCTAGACACATGTGCGATCATATCGCGCAAAATATTAGTCGTTTTGATAAAATAAATTTGAAATATTTCTAAGTTCTAGATAAATAAAAGGTCATTGATCATTATTATGTAACATATTATCGTTAGTGTTAATTAAACGAGACGATATATATACATAAGTAAGGGATCGAATATATGTAAAAATAATTACTAATATCTTTTTTAAGGGGCATGCAAAATAATAATAAAAAGACATAGTAGGTTGTAATTAAGTTGGTCAAAATGTAGACAAATTGAAACATAAGTTGCGTATTTTAAGATTTCTACACCATATATTAATAGTATTTTTTCTGTTCCAAAATAGTTGTTACTATATTTTATTTTAGAAAATAAATTTAATTAATTTTTTAAGTTAAATTAAATTAGATTAAGATTTGGATATTCAGAACTATCTAACAAAGTATTATATGGTGTAATTCTTTTAATATTAATATGACGAAAAAATATATTTGAAATATTGATGAAAATTTATGTGATTTGATTCTTGAGATGAAGTAAAATGTGACAAGTATTATAAGACGGAGGGAATATTATATTAAGTGAAAAGACTACTAGACATGAAATTATGGAATATTAGCATATCAATGGAAGGTTTGATAGTTAATTAGTCAAAGTAGGAGGATTCTTAAAAAAATTATAACTTTTATTTATTTATCTTAGATATATATGTCATGCATAAAACCAGTTAATATTTTTACAATAAGATTACTAAATGATATACATGTACCTGATAATTGTGCAGTGTTCAATGGTACCAAATTCATTTGATTTCCATTGCTTTTCACCTGCTTCACACAAATGGTAACATGTCATGTTACTGGAAAAAAAATACTAATATATACTGAAAAATATTTAAAAGGAAAAAAGAAAAGAAAAGAGGATTCCTAGTTTATACTCAAGAAGAAACAATAATTTTTCTAAAAAAAATAAAAAATCCAACATATATATAGAAAAAAAAAATCATTACATTTGGCTCTTCATTGTACTTGAGCTTCCTAGGACTTGAAGGGAGAGTCATTTTCCCTTCATGATCTGTCAAAATTATAAATACAATGAAGTTAGCAATGATATATAAGCAAAAGGAAAAAAAAAATAGAAACAAAAAGGCAAATGACAACTCGGTGCACAAGCATCGTTCATTAATAGAGTTTGTTAAAGGATGATCACATGTTACACTCCAAGGAATGTGATGTAGACAGTCTATCCTAATGTAAGCATTAGTGACAACTTCCACGACTCCCAACTCGATTTCAATACTAAGTAAGCTCCTCATCGCATAAGTAAGAAAGTTCAGCTACAGAGGGTAAAGAGAGGGGCGTTCAGCCAACTGTTAATGGATAGAAACAAAATGATGAATTACCTAACAATGGAGCAGCATATGAAAATGGAAATAACATGAAAAATGTGAAGCAAATGAGTAGAAGAGTAGGGATGAATTTGTTGATTTCCATAGTTAGGGTTAATTTGAAGAAAAAAAAAATCAAAGTGTAATTCTTTTAGAAATGGAAGTAGGAATTTATAAGAGTCAAAGAAGGAAGGAAGGAAGGAAGGTAAAAGCCCACAAAGTTCAATGAAAAGAAGAGAGAAAAGACATACACAAAGCACAAAACTCACACTTCCAAAAATAAATTAAAATAGGTGTAAAACTCCATATATATATATATATATTATTTTTTAAGTTTTTCCTTTTTAGGAACCTTCACACCATTTGGGTTGATTTTGTGTTACCTAACATCTTGCCCCCTTTGTAGGCCGCGGCGAAGTCAAGTAGGGTCAATGGGTTCATCTGAATCTCACTTTTTATGTATATACAGTAGATGTTGAATTTTTTAATTTTTTTTGTGTGTTTAATTTTTTATATTTTGAATCTAATTTGTGAAAATCCTAACATTGCCGTTGTTTATATGAAAATAATAAATGGAGGTTATATTTGCTGACAAAATTGTTACACTTCTTCACGTATGTTTGTCTAGCTAGCAAACCCAATGTGATAATTTAATTTAAGTTATTTTGGATAAAAGGTTCACTTGCATTAGGAGACTTGGTGAAATGATAAAAGTTAAATGTTCTTTTTAACTCTTAAATTTTAATTAGTGATTTTGAATTGGAGACTTTAAATAACATATTCTTTGATAAGGAACACTAAAATTCACCATATTATATTAGACTTTTTACGATGCAAATCCAAATTAGTCATGCTAGTAGACTATAAGCACCAATGCTCATAAAAGTAAATGAGTTTCAAATTCTACAAATATCCATGACGATAATTATCTTTCAATAGCAAGGTTATTTGTGAATTTTACACAAATTTATTAGTAGTAATAAAATAAATAAATTAGTCTTTAAAAGAAAAAAAAAAACAAAAACCAAATATATTGCATATATTTGGGCTCAATGGGCCTTGACCAAAAGAGTCAAAAAGACAAAAATCTCTCACAATTATTAACCATAGAAAAAAAAAGGGACATTAAACATGAGTATACATGATATATTGTATAAGAACAAAAATGTAAGAAAAAGGTTTTACATCAGTAGCCTTCATGTCTTTAATAAAACAAAGGGAAAATTGACATAAATAGCCGCCCATCCAAATAATAGCCGATAGATATATAATATACACATAGTATATATATGTATATTGGCTAGCGGATGTAAATATTTTTGGCCACGGGACCAAATGTGTAATTTCCCCTACAACATGCCACCCCTAAGAGAATAATGAATATCAACATGTATGCATACTTACAATACTCAAAAGATTCAAGATTTAAGGTCTTGTTATGTATATTCTTTAACTAAGAAGAACAATTTAGAATCTACAACACAGAAGGCCTTGTTTCCAACCTTTTTGTTTACTTAAACGCCTCCGTTCCGCCTTCGCCATTCTTACTGGACTGCTATTCCATTCATTTTGTAAGCTGTGAGGAAGTAAGAATGAAAATGTTCATCATAAAGTTACTAATATCAGTATCAAATTTGAAAAGAAAAGGGTACGTAGCATACACTGGGAAGGCAAAGGATCTGGTGCTGGTTGTGCTGCTTTCGGATCGAAGAGATACGCTTCCGGAGTAAGATATAGGCCCTGAGTAAGTGATGGAACCTGATATAGGACCTCTTGCTGCAGAAAAACTTGCCTCTCCATCAGCAAAATGACCTTGTCCATTAGCCATATTTTGGGATTCAAGGTGTTGTTGGTGCGCGTTGTCAGCAGTATTAGCAAAAGGAACTTGACTTGAAGCTGAATGATTATCTGAGTTTCCGTTCTTGTGAACGGAGACAGCCTTTGGCATGTGAGAATCTTCAGGCAAGTTTCCGACTCCTCCTTCCGTGGTTTTTGTTGATTCTGGTTTGGTAAGATTGAAGTCGAAAATACTAGTTCCCACTCCCTCCTTGCTATTACCCTTGTTGTTCGTCTGATCGGGTGCAGATACTGCAGTTTGGCTTTTCAAAGTTTGCTCAGAAGGCACCTGCAGTTCAAGAAACGAAATCCTTACTTTATCGACCAGAAGAATGTGTCTGAAGAACACACCTAATTTCCGCGAATCTGTAAGAATGATAGGAACAAACCTGATCAGGTTGCAGTGTAGATTGATCACCATCAGAAGTCTTTATATTGGACTCTTCCACACGAACAACAGTATTAGGAGATGATGGTTTTTCTGATGCATTAGTAGTACATTTTGAACCAAAAATCATCAACAAATCCTCGAGATAAGAATCCTTATCCGCATCTTTGTTGGCATTATTCTCTAGGGACGGATTGAAACCGTTTGGAGCAGGTGCTCCAGTAGCTTCTATTTCTGTATCATGAGTCACAGCAATGTTCTTGGCATCTTTGAAAGATGAATCTTGAGATACAGATGCAATGGTCGACCCCATATCGACACTTTTCCTGGTGTTGCTCTGCTGTTCTTCATCAGCATCAACGGAAACAGACGTGCTCGGCTGATCATCTTTCCAGCTTTCGATTAGAACTTTATCTACTGCAGGTACACCCTCATCCATACATATGTCTTTAACCATGTTAAAGTTGTTCTCTCTATAGCAAACTGTCAATTCAGGAAGCTCGTGATCGGTGACACCTTTATCAGAATAAAAATGTTTGTTATTCTCAAACAACTCGGAGTGAGAGGTAAAGGGTGAATCAGAGTCGATAGTTTCATTTTCTTTGTCATCAAGGAAACCAAGGGACTCATATTCTGGAATATTCCATGGCTGATCTCTATCTTTTGTATCACATTCAAATGGATTTCCACCTCTCTTGCTATGGATGATATTCGACAAGCCTCCATTTTGATCATCCGTAACACTTGCAGCAGCGATTTCATTTGTTTCACTTGAGGGAATATCACACGCAAAAGGATTTCCACCTCTATTGTCACCGTTTATCTTGGACAGATCTACATTATGATCGTCCCTAACATTTGAAGCCTTAATCTCATTGTTGTTATCAAAAAATATAGAGTCATCGAGTTCAGAAACTTTCCAGAATTCATTCCCATCTTTTCTGTCGCATGCCAAAGGATCTTCCCTATTGTCGTGAACATTTGTATTTCCAAAGTCATTTACAGGAATACCTAAAGAATCTGCCTCCTTGTAACCATTTGAATGACTTAATATCCCATTCTGATTTCCATTCATCGTAGGCTTCTCTTCAGCTGTGTCAAAGACGCTGTTGTTGCATTCAAATGTTTTAGAATCATGCACAGAGACTAGTGTGGAATCACTAAACAGAGGATGATTATCTGCAGTCGAAGTTAACTTCTCAATGCAGGGATCAAGTTTTGTAAGAATACTAGTATTAAAATCCATCGATTAACTCTTAAAGTAAGGATATCAAGAAATAGACGAGTAGTAGACCAAAATGAAACATCTCGACATTTATCAAATGAAAATCTAGAGTCTCCAAACGAAAGAAGAAAGCATCAGATTAGCAATCCTTATTACTCGAAACTAAATAGAAAAATATACACATTTGCTCAATACTACGGTGTACATGGATCCTTTATTTCACACGAGTACTTTGTACTTAAGAAGCTGCAGCATAAAGAAGAAGCACAGTTTGTACACTTACGAGCTTTCATTGTTCACATCAGCTGGTAGAGTCTGGAGAAGTCTCAAAAGCTGTGAAGCAAACATCAAGTAGTAGTCGCGGAGAAAAACAGCTCACAGACCTGTGCCAACATAAATTTCAAGAATATATTTAAGAACATTTGCTGAAATCTCCTATAATTTAGTACATGTCCAGCAGAATTCTGAAGAAAATGCTACTATACATAGCAGCTCAAACGACACTTAATCGTTAATGAATACTGATAATGTCCAAGAATACAATAGGAAGCAAACTTAGCATTTAACAGGTCTGATATACCACTACAACAACAACTATGCCTCGGCCCCAAACAAGTTGGGGTCGGCTGAGTTACCACTACTTAACATAAATCAACCTGCAAAGGAGGATAGAGTGTACGCAGACCTTACCCCTACCTTGGGAGGTAGAGAGACTGTTTCCGATAGACTCTCGACTCAAGAAAAAGCAGATACTAAGGAAAACATGACAAGCATTCTGAAAAAAAGGAACAGTAACAAGAAAAATACTACGACTACTAGTAAGGAAGGATAAGCAAGACAACGCTCTACTACCTGCTAACCTTCTACCGTAATCCGTGTCCATAAATCAGGTAAGATTCAAACTTGTAAATGCCACCCATAAGTTGAGATTTTGTAACAAAGAAACAAAAAGGTGCAAAATCATCTCAATCACAAGATGCCAATATAATTTGAAATAAAACAAAGGGAATTCACTCAGACCTCATCTTTATTTTGT
Organism: Solanum lignicaule; assembly: GCA_029582545.1. Taxonomy (NCBI): domain Eukaryota; kingdom Viridiplantae; phylum Streptophyta; class Magnoliopsida; order Solanales; family Solanaceae; genus Solanum; species Solanum lignicaule. The sequence continues at coordinate 11,761 of JAJOOF010006763.1, read as the reverse complement.
CTTTTCAAGACATCCTTTATTTTAAATTCTTGTCCTGACAATGAATAGTGAATTTATGGTCTAATTACCAAACAACCTGGAATCTTAACTTTGTCCATCTGTGAAGAAAAAGACAATAAATGGTCACCATTTTGAAAATTTGTATAAAAAGCTCAACAACAATAACGTATCCAGTGTAATCCCACAAGTGGGGTCTAACGAGGGTACAACGTACACAAACCTTATCCCTACCTCCGAGTAAAAGCTAAGTCAAAAGATCAATCTCTACCATCCATTTTGTTCTTTAGCTATACTACCTAATCATAATCAACTAGATCTAGTTCTAATTCTTTAAATAGCAATCTCTTCACAAAAAGTTAAAAAAAAATTGTAAAAAAAAAAAGAAGATTTCTTCACAATGATACATTCTGACAGGTTGTCATAGGATCCCAAGAAAATTCACAATCTCATAAAATCCAATAAACAAAGAATATATAACAAAAGGACTGTTAATTATTAAATATAAAATGATTATAATCAAATGATTTAACATATAAACTTTACCTTTCTGAAAGTGAATCAAAAGAATTTTCCTCTTTATCCCTTTAGTACAAACTTCTGTCTCTGAGTTTCACTGCAAAAAGCATAAAAACACCAAATTTCATCAAAATTAAAGATATAAATAGTACTTCCAAAAAAAAACCAATCTTTACCATGAATTTTGAAAATCCAACTACAAAATCAAACTATTAGCCAGCAAACGACTATAAATTTTAAAAAAATTATCTTCAAATATCTATTTGGCCATATATTTAGATATGACCTTCAAATATTTTCAAGTTCTCAAATTTTTGGATTTTGAGATTTTCCATCACAAAAATTCAATCTTTGACATGAAAATTGAAAACCCAACTACAAAACCAAACAAGGCTAGCGTTTGACCATAGATTTATTAAAAATTATCTTCAAATATCTATTTTTGCCATAGATTTTGATCTGATCTTCAAATATTTTCAAGTTCCCAGAAACTGGTCTGAGCTTGTCAGACCAATTTTTGACTTTTTGGGACTTCCCCTCACAAAAGATTAAATTTTTTTGAAGTAAAATGCACGTCCAAATATAACATTCAAATTCTCCGAATCACAATTTCAAAGAACTCAAATCAATCCACAAATACACAACACATTCAATAAAACAGAAAAACAGAGAAAGACAAGAAAACCTTTGTATTGTTGGGAAGAAGAAGAAGAGGATGTTGGTGAATAGTATACGGTAAACTCATGAAACGACAACAAATCATGCCGTTTTGAATTGCTTCATTTGAGTATTATAGAGAGAGAAAGGGTCTAAAAAGGAGATAGTTAGAAAACGCAATGAATGTGACAGAAAAGAGTTTTTAGTAACAAGTAAGAAGAAAAAAGAGAGTGGGAAGCCAGCAAACATTAATATACAGCTAATACAAAAATAAAATTGTCAACTCTTTCTCTCTCTATACGTATATACATACACAAACATATAATACCTATTATAATACTCCCTTCTCTTCCGTCCATCTTTACTCGTCCATGTATATGTTTTGGACAACTTTCAAGATTCAGTTAAAGTCAAAATTCATTTGGCACTTGATTTTGATACCAACTTGTCACGACCTGATTTTTTTCGAGACACATCATCATGATTTGAGAAATTAGATCGTGACAGATCGAATACATTTATATAAAAAAAACATCTATTTTTAATATAATGAATAAAAATAGTGTTAGCAAATAATATACACTTATTATCATCTTTTCTTTTTGTACGTGAAAAAAACAGAGTAGAGTCAGTTGGTCATAATAATAAAGGTGCAGTGCACGAAAGAGAGGCACAAAAAAGGCATTAATTATTGTTCTAAACTCAAAATAGATTAAAAAAATTCATTTTTAAAAAAATTAAAAAGAGGACGGCAGAGTTTACCGGAAAAATATATCAGTCGATTCCGATTCCGATTCCGATTCCGATTCAGTTCGCCGGCGGCGGTACAGAGTACTTATAATTTTAGAATTTTTTTTGTAGTTTTGTTAGATCCATAGAGAAAAAGGGATATTTGGGATTCTGACAATGTAAGAGCTGACTTTGTATGAGTATTTTTTTTAATGGAGAGAAAGGGGACAAGAGATAGTCAAAAGGTGAATTTCATTTGGGACGAAGCTGTTTGGCCGCATTCATACATATCTGTCTCTTTACTTTCTTAGTTGAGTCGAAGGTTTATCGAAAATGAGTCTTTTCAGTTTCTTAGGACTTTTTTAATTGAAAAAATATATTATTTTGAGATTATCAATTTTATTATAATTAAATATAAATAAATTTATCATAAATAAAATTAATTTTGAAATTAGTCATTTTTTATCTCTCATCTCATATCATCAAGCGAGCCCTTAAAAGGTAAATCTACATATAAACTATGCTTATGATGCTCTTTAATTGAGTTAATGGTCTATTAAAATTTATTTCTCTAACTCTCGAAATAAGGATACAATTTGTTTACATATTATTTTCTTTAACTTGAGTTATAGTATAAGATTATAAATACAATTTAATTCGAGTTTAAATGCCCAATAAATACACTTCTTAATTTAAGTATTATAAAAAAATAAATTTGAGAAATTATGTAAATAGTATCAGAACTTTAGAGTGAACTGTTTGTCATTATTAACGAATAATCAGAAGTTTCACCTATAAGTTTTTTCTTTACAATTGGACCAAATTGGTCTATATGACTTTAAATTTGACATTCAATATTTTAATGTTGATTCTAATAATGATTTTTAATGATTACATTCAACTCAAATATTCAATAAACTTATTGTATTTTCAATAATCTAATTCAATAATTGTTTGGTTTAAATTTCTTCAACCAAATTGATTGATCACAAATAAATAATTTTTGAGTTGTAGTTGAGAGATTAAAGTGTTGGACTATTTCGAATTCGCGTCGCGTAGAAGTTCATTTGAGGAAAAACACTTTCTATTAATGATTTTTTTCATATTCAAACTCAAATTCGAAAACTCTGATTAAGGAAAGAGCAATTCCATCCCTTTCACCGTGTCCGTTGGTGGTAACTTCCAATTTTTTTCATTATACATCTCTTTATAATAATATTACAAATTTATTTTCTGCATTTACTCCTTTCATGTGTTGGTAGCTATATTAAATGTTTATCCAAGGACCACTAATTTTGTCCTACATGTTTATTTTAATTTATTAAGAACAAATACACTCATTATTCATCCCTAGTACGTATAATTATTTTTTTCCTAAACAAAATACATTTAAGAATGTCTATTTCTGGGTTCGACTACACCTAACTGTCAAATTGTTAAATGTATGCACACAAAATACATTTAAGAATGTCTATTTAAATTTACAATTTGGTGTGCAAATTGTTCTTTCAATCATATGAAGAATATTAAATTAATGCATAATTTAAGAAAAGATTACTAACTTCTGCTTTATTAAATGTAGATTCATGAAAAAAATAAAATGACATAATATAATTGTATATAGGTAAAAAGTATTCAAAGCAAAGACTATATTACCAAATACATGATAAGTGTAGAGAGAATTGTAGTCAATCATAGAATGTATCAAGGCTGGTTCGTCGATCAACGAATAGTTAGACTATTCGAAAGTTACATACTCTTCGAACGTCCTTTGAAATGTAGACACTAAATCATAAAGATTCGAAACAATTTATACTAACAGAACTAGAGTATCTAGATCAAATATAACTCAGATCACATTCAAACTCGAAAGTCCTATAGAATTTCATTTAATCTCATTAAACCTCCCTCGTATTCATTCATAGCCATATGTAACAGGTGAAAGAACCATTGGTCACAAAAAATAGTTATGACTATATACATACCTTATAAAGTCTCAACTTCCCACAATTGTACTATCTGATTTTTTGTAACTTTACGCTTGTTCAATGTATATACGAGTCATTCATCACTTCTCTCCAGCAATATCAACCACCTCATTCAGAAGAATCAAGAATTAAGAATGAACAAAGAACCTCGCCCACGCTCCTATCCTGCTCTAAATCCACTTGATTTGTTTCTGAAGGTGATCAAAAAGATTCGAGGATCATTTTGGAGCACACGTGTCATTTTCACTATTATGCACTTGAATCCGGTCCATACCTAACCACTTACCAGTTAAGATTCCATGCATGTCATCATTTCAAAGAAACAATAATTATAATTTAAAAAATAAAATATAAAACTAGAAAGCATTTTTTATTCTGACCACAATTTTTTTAAGAAAAAAACAAACTTTTCTTTAATTCTTTTAAAAAAATATATTATTATAGTAGAAAAATGGATGTCAATGATGAGTTACACGTACAAGATAATAGGAGCCTTGGTATTTTGTATTTATTAGCTCGATTAATTTATATATATACATAATATTATTCTACATTTCTATAAAAATAATAATCATAATTTGAATCTGTAACGTCCTAATTGATCACATATGCAATAACTTTATCGACTATTATATTATTATTTTTTTGCCTAATAGACTCAGACAGACGTAAGAGTCTCATGAGGCAATAAAGCAACATAAAGTAAATTAATTTAGGCTCTTGTTCTGAATTAAATAGACATTATTATTAAGGGACAAAATATGTTACACTTGTGTGCTCAATTTTGTTTTCATCGTTCTTTCCATACAACAAAATATTTCAATACATTTTGACAAAAATAATAATGGAGTTATTAATGGAGTACGCTAATAAAGCATTATATACCATGAAAAAGACTTTGCTTGTCTGCCAATGCTTTTTTTGGTTCCATGTATTGAAGTTCGACTATTTTGAATTTACGTTGAGAAAAGAGCAACTTCATCGGCTCATCCGCTGCACCACATCATGTCGGCCAATGTAAAAATGCTTTTTACAATGTCTGTCTACTTTAAACATTCGAAAAAACATTTGTTTCTATTTTATTGTACTTATTATACCTTTTAATGAAATAAAAAAACACCAAAAGCATAGAAACAGCAAAAAAAAATAAAGAATAGGGAAATACTGATAAAACTATAATATCATCGAAATAGATTGTACTGATTAATTTAGGTTCACACAAAATTATAACGTTTAAACCAACAAAGCTTAAATTCTTATCCACCTTTGGGTGAGGCTGGGAGGAGGAAGGAATTTATCGAAAGAATCGCGTGCCTTTTTTCCCCAAATAGAATAGAATAGATAAATGTAGCCTAGGCAGTAGGCAAGAGAGATCAACATGCACCTTTGAATTGAGGTCGTTGGCATAGAAATTCATATTATTTCAACAAAACTTACTTTAAACCAAAGAAAAAAATCTAATTTCCACGTAGTTTATACACATAGCCCTTGTTATTATTTTCTCGATTGATTTGACTATAGGTTATAAAATTAAAAAGATAAAGATAATAAAAGTCAACCATACATTTACAGTTAACCAATACATATTGAAAGTACAATAAGCCTTGGAATAATTCCAAAATTTTGACTTACACTCTTCTTTTAACACTACAAATTGAGAATTTCTCCGATCTCAAATTATCTATCGTAATTTTTTAAAAATAATTATTTTAAATATGAAGACATAATTATGAAATTATATTTTGATCTATAAAAAAGAATAAAATAATCAAAAAGTTTCTATACTTAGTATTTTTTAAGAAAATATATACAAAAGTAAAATACAATAAATTATTTGAGACGAAGGGGTATATAACAAGGGAAATTTTAATTTGTTTGGTATCATGGGGATACAGAATGGTCGGTTCACTTATTTATTAAAGTCAATGTAAACATATAAGAGAACCTGTTTCCATGTTTTCATGCAAATGATAACTTTATAATATTTTATTAATTAGATCCAAAATTCATTTTTTTTAAATTCATCTATATTTACCATATATCGACATGTTCATACTAGTTCTGCATGTATTATTAGTTTATTACTACCATTTTATTTTTTGAAAAAGATAATTTTCTTTAGATATTCGTAGGCAATTTTACAAAAAAAGTATCGTTATAATAATGTTTCATGATCGTTATAATTAAAATAATAGTGTTATAAAAAAGTAAAATATAATAAGAAAAATCAATTTTCGAGAAAATCTAATTCGTACCATAAAAATGTTAGTAGTATAATTACGAATAATGATTGTTATAACGAGGTTCGATTATACTTCAACATTATTATAGCAACAAAACCATAAGTGCAATTGTAGTACGGATACAAATGTTTTGCATAAGTTTTTAACCCAAACTTTTTTTTTCTTAAAAAAAGAAAAAAACACGTTGTGACGTTTCATTGTGATATAAAAAGTGATTAATTGGTTACTTAGCCATTAATTGTTATTATTAATAATTAATAAGCAGATTTTTTTTTGACCAATTCACAATATTTGATTTGGATAAATAAAAGGAAGCCCACTCCCCACGTGTGACCAATGTAAAAATACAAAAACTAGAAATAAAATTTAACCTTTTTATTTACTAATAAAGAATTATAGATTATTTCAAGATATGTAATTGATTTATTATTTTGTTGATGTGGATATATACTAAAACCTTATACATAACTTTTAGCCGTCGAGACATCTTGAAAGTGAATTATATTTCATGAATTAGTATCGACTATAATTTATGAAATATATTATAAAGATAAATATATTAATCAGTCATGCATGCCACATAGACAAGAGCTAGACATTCAATTACTTTATTTTGAATTATTTGAACAATGTAATATTGAATATGAAATAAAAATAATCAGACATATTTTTCGATTCACTCAAAGTAAGATTATCGAATACATACTACATAGCAAATTTTAAATTCATCTCTAATTATAGTTTGAATTACATTTATCAGATAAATTAATCAAGAGATGCGTAAAAAATTATGCATCATCATGAGTCAATTGTGTACACTTGCACTCTCATTAAAAAAAAAAAAACTATACTACAAATGGCTAATGCAAGCACCTCTTAGATCAACGTTGAATTCTTAATTTTGGCTAATAGTTTAACTAAGCAACTTATAAATAAGTTTGGTAGCATGTACATAAGTAGAAGTGGATCAAGATTTAAATTTTATGAATTAAATTTTTAATATTAAAATAATTATATTTTCATATTAGAATTAGAGCTCAAATTATCATTTGTTATAATTTTAATAAAATTTTACACATAATTTGTATTTTAGGTAAAAAAACATGTCGATTCAGATGAATTTGATATCGTAATGATCTGTCAACGTCAGATAACAGGTGTCCATAGTCTAATATTGACTTTGATTAAATGTTTTAGAATTTAGAAATGACGTTTGGCATATAAATTGTGTATAATATTTTTATTTAAATATATTTAACATATGATCATTTTTTAGAGGGGATGAATGAGGCGGCAGAACCAGAAAATGTTTGATTTTTTTTTGTCAGTAATATTAAAGTACTTGCATTAATTAGAATGGATGACATTAGGTTAAAGTGATTTCAACGAAACTATATTTAATAAAACATTAAGTTCACATCCATTACTATTATATACGAAAGAGTAGTCATTGTAAATTGTAATGATAGAATTTTGTGTTTTTTTATGTAACGCTCTTGACATAGGGTTGATAGATGAGGGCGGGTTAGATAGAATTGGCAGGCTTTTAGGTTGATAATTTTTTTGAAGATAAGGTGTACATGTCATTTCAGGCGAATCTCACGTCGCAATGGAAGAAGAAAGTGATGTAAGTTCACATGGTACGCACGCTTTTGGAGCTCGATATAACGTAGCTTGAAAGATAAATTCATGTGGACATAGAACCAATGTGGACACTGGACAATATATGTCATTTGGGTTGTGGCATGTTAGTCCATCAAATATAGATAAATTTTGATTTTGATAGTTGTGATTAATTTCTGGTTAAACATAGTTAATCTTCATGTAATTGATACACACTTTTAATCCTTGCGAGTTTGAATTTTCACAAATTTAACAAACTAATAAATGGTAAACCATTTAATTTTATTTTTTAAAATTAAACCATTTAATTGATTATGTATGTTCTATTTATTGGTCTTATATATGATGTAAGGTTGAAAATAAATATGAAAGGAAAAATAATTTATATGAGAGAAAATGTGGAATTGGAAAAATAACTTATTTGATAATCAAAATGGTGCTAATTATCATGGGTCCAATAAATTGGGCTTTGAATTGTAAGTGGAATTCTTTACGGCCCAATAACCTAAGTAGGTAAGTCGACGGCCCTATAAGTAGATAATAACGACATGGATTGTGGCGAAATATAGGTGAGATCCTTTTACCCTTAACTAGAAGTCTAGATTTGAGTCTGTAGAAATGGAAAAAATTCTTGTCAAGAGCGTCACTCCAGAAAAAGAGTCATGCAATGCATGAATTTGAATTTAGTCGAGTTACAATATGAGTACAGAATATCGATAAAAAACCATAATAAATGAAACATTCATTTCCGTTGGGAAAAAAGTTATAATAAATAAAACATTCATTTCCGTTGGGAAAAAAAGTGACAATATGAGTACCGAACATGAAACATTCATTTCCGTAGGGGAAAAAAGTAATGTTGATGCCCAGGATCGAACTGGGGACCTTCAGTGTGTAAGACTGACGTGATAACCACTACACCACACCAACTTCATGGCACTAGAATTTGAACTTTATTTATTAGTTAAGTAACAAGAAAAAGAAATAAAATTGTACTACAATATAATATCTAATTAGATGTAAATAAAAGAAAAAGTATCATTAATATGTTGCAATTCCTGAGGATAATATTATTAAAATGTTAACTTATTGCATAATTTTGTTCTTTGGGTGAAAAAATATATTTTCCTCTTCTTATTCAAAGTCAAGGAGATCAAATAAAATCAATTAGATTAAGATTTTTGTATGAGTAAGGAAGTGATTGAATTAATTTAATATCGAATTTTAGATCTTTATAGATAATGATGATTATCGATCAAGAAGTGACAGCTAGATTTGAATTTGCTCTATATTATTTATTTTCGTCCTTTTTCTCACCCTCCAAATTATTTTATTCAACTAGCTAGAATAATTAAATCGTGATACCCATAAATGTCAAAATAACTTGTGCATTCTTTTATTTTCTCAAACAACAAGCTATCACAATTTTACAATATTGATGTGACAAACTTCTCAATTTTAAACATAAAGTGACAACAATTAGACATTGCATGCAATAATTGGCAAAACAAATATAATAAATGTTCAATCAAATATATTAAAACCTTAATCCAGATCCTTCAAACTTTTGTTCAATAATATGATTGAGTTTCTCATTCATTTCTATAGTGAAGTAATTCTTCCAATCTCCAACTTTCCCTTTACGAAAGAACACTTTATTTTCCTCTCCAGATGATAATTTTCCGTTTGTATTCACCTCCAAATTGCTCAAATTTTCAAAGCTACATATTCTTAATATTTCATCTACCACTCCACAATTTTCTTCCTTTATGGAAAATGGACATTCCAAGAATTCAGCCAAACGTTTAATTTGAATTTTTGGTTGCTCTTTAATTTCTTCATACATCAAGAAAATTACTTTATTTGGTTTTTCAATACTTGCTTTCCAATAATCTAACACGTGATTCCAAAATGGACCATAAAGGCTCACACCATTGCAAAAAAGATCAAACACTTTTCCAATGGAATTGATATCTTTGTGATCTAGTTTTAAATTGTTTGTAAAACGCCACATAGAAATGAAAGTGTCTTTGGAATTCCTACATAAGTAAACAAGTTGGTATTTGAATCTTGGATAGATTTTGGCAATGAAGCGAAAGGCAAATGAGTTGACAAGAGTCTAGGTGTACTGGTAATGGATGAGAAATTAGGGACTTGTCCATCCACATAAAGTGTAAGTTCCAAGTATGGAACAAGATCATGAGGATTCTTGATAAGTAAAGGGTGATTTTGTTCAAAAATAGGATGTTTTACTCGATTCACTAAACCAAATAAAAGTGCTTTTAGCCAAGTGGTTCCTGATTTAGGAGTTGTAACAAGGATGATATCACTATCTTGAGCCTGAAATTGTTGTTGACAAGCAATCACACCTTGAATGATTCTTGGTGTTGCCCAAAAACCTTGGTAATTGTAGATATGTGATACAAGCCATCCTCTTTCTTTTGGTAGAGTTAAGAGCAATTTCTTACACTCATCACTAAGTTCATCCTCTTGTAAATACTTGGGAGGAATTTGGGGAGAAGTTTGAGACTTTGACATTGTTTTCAAGTGGATATATGGAGTGTTTCTTTAAGTTAGTAGGATGAAATATTTACTCATTAATACATGTATATATATTAGAGCTAAATCTCCAACCATGTGAGAGGCAATAATTGAGTTAGTTTGAGTCCAATCCTAGGGCATGTCTAACTTTATGGTATATAAACAGTCTCTCAATCTTTATTAGGTAGGAATAAGGTTTGTATACGTTTTATCCTCTCTAGACCCACTCATAATTTTTTTACTGAATATGCTATTAAACGGATTCTCAATCTTTATTAGATAGGAGCAAGGTTTATATACATTTCACCCTCTCTAGATACACTTTAGGTAAGTGCATTGCTTTTCTAATTTTATTAATTATGTTATATAACGCAACCCATGGATCTTTTTTTTTTTTTATATAATAAAAGAGGCAAGTCCCCAATAAGATATGCTAAAATGATGCATGTCGATTGGTGCAAGACATTTTAATAACCAATATATTCAAGAGTAATGTGTCATAGATCTAAAGTAAGGTCATTTGGTAGGATGTATATAAGAATAAAGTTGAATATGGTGTATTATGAGATTATTTCTTATGCAATGTTTGTTTGTTTGGTGTATAAAAAAAAATATGTATGGCATGATTTCTAAAAGTATATATTTATTTGTAAGAATATCCTCCATAAATATGATGAAAAGGCCGTGGAAAAGAGGTATAGTTGGAACAATAGTGTTACATATTATTAGTATGTAAAATCGCAAGTGGCAAAAAATTACTCTTTTCTTCGACTCTAATTTTTCTTCTCAAGAAAAATAGAGTTACAAAGCATAAAAAATAGAGTTGTGTATCGGTTGGTTTGGTTCGATTTTGAAGTTTATCAGTTATTGGTTTATAGACATGCTAAATCGTTATGGAACCATTAAGATATTGACTTATCGATTTAACCGTTAAGATTTGACACAAAATAAATAATCGAAATCACTTAGAAACATGGTGAGTGGTGACAAACTAAATAAATCATGTATATGAGTTGATAGATTGCATCTTGCTCAAAAGCAACACTAACACATTGGAGAATAACCGAAAGTTTGTGACTGCTAGAAATAAAAATATGAATCTAAATCCTAAGTCAAGGACTTTATATACCGAATGCTATAAATATAATTTTTTTAATTTACTATTAGGTTATCTATTAACCCGTAAAGAAAAAAAAACTCAAACCGTTAAGAACCTATAATCTGATTAAAAAAGGTGTTTGAAACCACCATTTTAGCATATAATAAGAAGAGTAAAACGACGATACAACCACTATCCATATTTCAGCATTTAAGCGCTAACTTATTCCTATATATAAAATATAAATAAATAAATATATATATCCATTTTAAATTTTACAACTCCAACTAATAAATTAACTACCCATAAAAAAATTAAATGCAAGACTAAAATAACTAAAGTCATGATTCATGATATATATATAT
>JAJOOF010006762.1:0-40911 GCA_029582545.1 Solanum lignicaule | reverse complement strand
TTTTTTTTTTTTTTTTTTTTTTTTGGGTGGTGGTGATGGTTGAGTTGAAACTTGAAAAAAATGGAAAAAAAACTTACCTAGAAAAAGCCTTCCTAAAATATTTTTTTGGTTAAATTAATATTTTTAAATATGTTTATTAGGAGCAAGTATGATTTATCAAATAATTTTCATGAGCTGTACAGCTAGTGACAACAAACCCCTCTTGCTAATTCCTTCAAAATATTCAATTTTATATCATGAAATAATATATTTAATTGTATTACTAGCTAATTATATAACTATATTTTTTACATTAAACTTACTCTTAATTAATTAGTCAAAGATAATCATGTATTGCAAGTGCCTTTAATTTTATCCAACTTGTTAAAATTAAAAAAACTAGTGGGGATGTAATGAGTGTATATTGTTTGCAATATTTGAAGAACATTGACTTAATTCAATAATCTTGGTTGATTCGATGATATTAAGCTTTAAAAATTTCTCTTTAATCGTATTGTATTTTTTCAAGCGGATCTTGTCTTAAGGTATTCGTACTAGAGTATCGACTCAATTCAGAAGTACATTAAGCTCAAATTCTATTATTTTTATAATATCGATAGATGAAGTGCTTTCTTTCCGCTCACGTCTTGACAGACTCCACTAGTAAATTTATATTTAAAGTGAATTGTTTAAGTACTCTTCGTCTCATTATTTGATTTTGGCCCTAAATTAACTCATACTCCACATTCTCCTGTATGATGTAATCATTCTTGGTCAATTTTACATAACACTTCGGATAACTCAATAGACCAACTGTTTTTTTTTCCTTTATGGACATTATCTTTAAATGCAAAATAAAATATTTATATTAATAGTCGACCTAATTAAAGCTTCAATGCAACATAAAATTAATCAGCCTCATAAATTAAATCTTAAATAAGAGGGTCAAGATCCATCTTATATTACGTACCTAATTCCTCCGATCAATCAAAAAACACAGTCTAATAAGATCCATTTCTCTTAAGCAAACGTTAACAGGGAAGTTCAACGTAAATAATTATTTTTGAACTTTTTAAAAAGTGATAACTATTTTATACAATTTTTTTTCTTCAATAAAGTGAGACAAATAATAAGACCCAAAGAAGTATCTTTCAAAAAATAAAAAACAAAAAAAGGAAAACGGTAAGTTGTTACCTAGGAAATTTCACAACAATGACTTCTTCCCATGCGGCAGCAATTTGAATTAAAAATTTATGAGACAGTTCGAGTATAGGCGGAGTTAGTAGTCTGTAAGAAGGTTTGATTGAATATAGTAATATATTTGTGTTGATAAATTTATTATAGGTATATAAATATTAAATTCAAATTTTAGTTATTTATCACTTAAAATCATAACTTCGTTTACGTATGCTTTTGACCATTAAAATGCGAGGTCAGTAAAATTCTTCGAAAAGTGAGTGTCGAATCTATCAAACGAGCTGACGATTACAAGAAAAGCAACTGACTTCAATCTCTAAGTCCGCAATCCAAAAGTTTTTCACTTTTCTCGGAGTTGAACTTCAAATAACAATTTTAACCATAGTATTCCAAAATCCAACTTTATTTTGGATTTTTTTAAAAAAAAAATTACTTTTTTATTTCAAATTACTCCCAAAAAATCATTAAAACAACTCCAATTAATATTCATAACAAAACATGATTTCACTTTCAAATATTATTTTTAAATTTTATAATGAAACATGATCGAATGTCCATGTCACGACACTTGCCATGTCACACTTAAAAGACAAAAAAAAATTAGCGTCAGCAGCCTTGGTGGCCCCCAGAGCTGGCCGTACACGTGAAATGCAAGGAATGCGTGAATTTCACCCGCTCCATAGCCATCATTGACCAGAGCGTGTACTGCACGTCCCATTACTGAGTGTGGGTCTCAAATCACATGCTTTCGAAACTTCCGCCTCTTGTCCTTATCGAAAATTCTATTTTAATAAAAATAAATTTCCGGTATGACATTTTGACTTTTTAAAAAAAAAAAATAATTCTAGAATTGTTTTTTATAAAAAAAACTTTTTCTTTTTCTTTTTCTTTTTCTCTTTTTTTTGGGATGAAAACATTGAACTTTTTTTCTTTTTTGGTTGCTGATTTTCAAAGGTGTGAAAATAAAAAAAGAGAAATATATCAATATTTACTAAGGGGAGGTGAGGTTGGGGGAGTAGGGTGTGTGGTAATGTGACAGAATCAGGATTTTCATTAATGAGAATTAAATTATAATTTTTTTTACATAATTTAGATAAGAGAGTTCAATATTTATTATATATAATACATAAAAAATAGTTTTGACCTTATAATTAATGTGATTTTTAAATAAAGAGGGTTCAATGAATTTCTTTACGGTAACCTAGCTCCGCCTCTACGGGATGGGGTAAAAGGAGGTGAAATTGAAGAGATACACAGTCATGTGAAATGTCAATTATGTGTTAATCTTACTTTCTTTATTTTTATTAGGAAAATTATTTTCCTTATTTTTAAACCATTTTACTAAAAAAACATGAAAGATAAGAAAAATATTTTCCGCCACACCGAATGAACCCTTTTCTTCCTTTTAACCTGTCACTATACTTGTAACTTGTAAAAACTTTTTCTTTGAGAAACTTCCTCCACAAATCATCCAAAAGGCTATGATCATTTTTTAAAAACCAAAAGGGAATATGGTTAAATTAGCCTTTATATAGTTTCAAAATTGAGAAATTTCGTCCTACGTAAATTTTTTTTTCGTCTAATATTATTTTTGTCGTTAAAAGGTCAGTTTCATTTTTTGCCCATAATACCTAGGAGAGATTCAATATAAGGCTATTTAAAATTATTATCAAAAGTTAAGGGTCAAATTTAAATTATTTTATAGGATATCAATAGTATGAATGTACTAATATTTTAATCGCAGACAAAATTAAGCAATTTGAAAAAAATAAATCTGATAATTACTTATTTGACAATACAATTTTGACTTTTCTTATAATTCTAGAATTTTTTACTTTTTCTTTTCTCTTTTTAGGTTGAGATTATTGAACTTCTTTATTTATACGTCGTTGTTGGATTTCTAAGGAGATAATATAAAAAAGAAAAATATGAGAATTTTAATGTATAGTTATATTTTTTTCTTTTCTATAATAACATTTGTCTACAATAATTATGACATTTATTATAGCGGTACACCATTTATAAAATGACTTCTCTATAATAATTATATTAAAAAATTATAATAATTTTTTTAAAGAATATACTATGTAAAATAAATGTTAAATATTTATGATATCATCACAAATGTAATGCATAGTAATATTCAAATACGGATATTAAAATGAAAATAATTGTATTTTAATGATACAATTAATTATGATCATAATTTCATGAGGTTATTGGGGTTTATGTTTATATATTCTCACTCTTTCTATAAATTTTTCAATTAAATTGATTAATAAATACGTTTTTTTGGTTCGAAAATTACTAAACTATTTTTTTACGCACTTTTATTTATAACAAACAAAATGAAAATAAAAAATAAAAAATTGAGAAACTTCCTCTAAAAGTCATCCAAACGGTTATTATCATATATATAATATGGTCAAATTAACCTTTGTATGGTTGGAAATTGAGAAACTTTGTCCTCTGCTATTTTTTTTTTGTCTAGTATTATCTCAATCGTTAAAAAACAAAAAAATGTTATTTTTGACCCCTAATTAAGACTTAATTAGAAGAGTTTCAACTTTAAGGGTAATTCTAAATCATTATTAAAAGTTAATAGTCAATTTTGAATCATTCTTTGATGAAGTTGGACGCGTGAAAGCCACTAATTCCATATTAGAGTTTTGTTAATGACAAAAGACAAATACAAAACGATTTGCAATGTTAATGGTATTATTATATGAATAGACTTAAAATATAATGGACGGAAAAATCAAGTAATTTTAAATATTATGAGAATATATTTAGATTTTTTCTCATATCGAAATAATACTTTTCAATATAAAGATATAAAGAGATTGATAAGGATGTTACAGGTCATATTGAAGTGGGATTGGATGAAATGGAGGCTCACATTCAATATCTTGTGTGACAAGAATGTGCCGCCCAATCTTAAATGTAAGTTTTATAAAGTAATGATCAGATTAACTACATCTGTTGAATGGATGGAGTGTACTATGTTGGCTGATTAAGAATTCACATTTCCAGAAGATGAAAGTAACATAAATGATCATTATTTTCTTCATATTTATTATCATATTATTTGTTATAGATATTGAATGTCAGTTATAATTAAGAATGTGCACTTATCAATATGATGAATTGTGATAGGATAGTTGAGATTCGAAAGATTATATAAACGTACTATTCTTAAAAATGAGTGATACAATGTACAAATCGAATTAATCTACTCTTATATAATACCAACTATCAAAATTATAAAAGGTAAAAGAAAAGAAAATTGTGTGCTTTGTTTTTCTTTTCATTTTTTTCTTTGTCAAAGATGATTTTTGAGCATGCCATTGAAGAATTTAAAGTCCATTGCTAGTCAACATTAAATGCAAAATAAATTAATGGCAGACATATCCAATTATTTTCTTGTAAATCACGTTATATTCATAGATAAAGTTTAGGAATTTTATTTCTAGAACCATCATAGTATAAAGAATATATTTGAATTAATCAATTACGTCATCGAACATGTCATAAACTCAATTTTGATGGCTCTAATAAAATACTAACATAATGTTATTTGGGCATAGACAAAATAAAGCTATTTAGGCGATACTTTTTTTAAAAAAAATCTAAATTACTAAAGTTATTGGATATTTTATTGATAGAAGATATTATATATTAGTGAACTAATAATTGGTGTATATTAATTGATGACCTGATAATAATATTATACGTGTATATTAATTTGACTCGATAATAATTTTTTTTTTAAAGAATAATTACTACTAAATATAAAATTAAAAAAAATATTTAATTTTTTTAAATAATATATATAATTTAAGAGATTTATTTTTAAAATTTATGACAAATAACTTAAAGACGGATAGAGTATGTGTTCTTAAGACAATTGTACATTTTGACAAAAAAAAAAGACAATTGTACATGAGATGTGTTTGTATACATTTCTAATTAACAATAATTTTAATTATTATTTTTTTGAAAAAATAATAATTAATATTCGAAAAATGTTAATGGAGGGAGGAAGTAGCTTTTTGTAACGGAACTTCTATATTAATCTTTAAAAAATGGACAAATAAAAATATTTTTTAAAAATATAACGAACAAGAAAAAATAAACGAAGGAATTTGTAACGAAACTTCTAAACTAAGAAAGGAAGTAGTTTTGTAATGGAATTTTTATATTTTAAAATATTAGATTAGCTCCTTAAACTTGGAAATTTCCGTCAGACACGTTGTAATTTGATTAGGGAACTAATTTGATTATTAATTGAGCAAACAAGGAGGAGTATATATTTATTATTTCTTTCTAGAAGTGATTAATGAAAGTGCTTAATTTAATTAAGAAAAATTTATAATTTAATGTTATTTGTCAAATATGGAGTTTCCAAAGACCAAGACCAACTCTATCTGTCAACAGCCCATTAATATCAATTTATTTATTTTATTTTCATTTGACAAATATACTCACAACATGAGAAAAAAATAATCAAAAAGAATTCTTGATTTTTCAATTAATTAACATATAATTAAAAATTCACTAATTCAACTAATTCATATTTACATCATCAAGTAGGATAAGCTTTTATAAACTTTTTACCCTGTAAATAAATTATTTTTCGAAAAAGTACTTTTCAAAAGTTACATTTTGCATTTTGATTGATCAATTTGAAATATATTATTATTAATAAAAAACATCAATTTATATTTGGTTGAGTTTCCAAAAATGTTTCTAAAAAGGAAAGAACACTTATTTTTTCTAAAAAATAAACACCTAGTTTTCTAAAATAAATGCTTTTAACTTTTAGTTTGATCAAACCAGCATAAAGTACTCTTTATCCTCTACTTGTTTTTTCAAAATTTAAACTCGAACGTCTAATTAAAATACAAGTGTCTCAATTATTTCATCAAGCGATACAAACTCAACAGACACGTTACAAACACATTCAAATTTTAGTAACTTTAGCACATATACTGTTACAAATAAATTTCAACCCCAACAACACTAGTAACATACTACAATCTCATAAGTGAATTCTCGAATAGATATCTCATAAAAATATAGATAGTTTCAAACTCAGCAATAAAAATAACATACTCACTATAATCTCATAAGTGAACTCGAACAGATACCTCAGGACCTCATACAAATAGAGAGACAGTTTCAAACTCAACGACAACAATTACATACTCAATGTAATTTCATAAGTGAATCTTCAAAAAAATACCTTAGGACCTTGTACAGACGTAGAAATAGTTTCAAATTCAGCAATAGTAATAACATACTCACTAAAATCTAATTAGTGAATTGTTGAAAAGATACCTTTAAACCTCATTCAGAGAGAGAGGTAGTTTCCAATTGAGCATAAATAAATTTCAAATCCAAGAAAGAAAAAGATAATGAAATTTGAAAATCCACACCCACCCCACCCCCAAGAAAACCACCCCACCCCGCTCTATGTCTATATATTGGATCAATGCCAAAGCCAGCACACCAACATAGACAACTCAATTAAGGAACATAATACATTAGCAACAAGTTCCTTAATCAAACATTTTTTTTTTCTTTCTATTGTTTACCACCTCTCTGTCACCTTTCCAAAAAGGAAGAGGAATTCAAGAATTCACATACAAATTTCAAGAAAAAAGATAGAAAATACACATATACATACATAAGAAGAAGAAGAAAAAATGGTGGTTTTAGTATAACGACTTTACGTTGACTGTAAAAAAGATACAATCTTTAAGATCTTGCCGGCCGCCGGCAACTACCCTTTAGCCCATTTCTGGTGGTTTTGAAGTTTAGAACTTTTTTTTTTTTGGCATTTTGGTGAAAATGGGTTCTCTTCCAATTGCGGTTTCTGGGTCCACCGTCAACAGTGGCGGTTGTAGGTGGTGGGGGTGGTGCAACAAGAATAATAGTTCTGGCAAGAGTGGTAATGGCAGTGGCAGCAGTGATTCTTGTGCTAACTCATCAGCTTTTGTGTTCTTTTTGGTGTCTTTTGTTTGTCTTGCTTCAATTGCTGGACTTTACTGTAGAGTTTTACTTCCCCCAAATGTACATACAACACTTTCTTCTTTGGGGTGTAATGAGGATAATGAAGGTTCTTGGTCAATTGGGGTCTACTATGGTGACTCTCCTTTTAATCTTAAACCCATTGAAGAGGTAACATAAACACACCCCACCTCTTGTTTTTTTTTTGCACATTTTTTAGTTTGAAAGATTCAGTTTTGATCTTTTTTGTGATTTGGGGTTCTGGGATTTGTTTGTTTTGAGCCTTTTCAATTCTGGGTTTCAGGGGGGGGGGGTTGACAATTAGTACTAGAGATGAATGCATCTTGTGTTTTGTGCTCAAAGATTTTAAGCTCCTGTTTTGGTTGTAGATTTTAAAGTTGAAACTTGAAACATGAAAAATTGAGTTTTTGAAGTTATGATTTTTGGAATTTGAAGTTGTGTTTAGAGGTGCATTTTACTTGGAGAAAAATTGATGTTTTGTGAGTGGACACATTTGATGATCAGATTTTGAAAACTGATCAAATTTCATGGCCAAACAGATATTTGATGATCAATAATCAAAAACTACTTCTAAAATCTATGGCCAAAAAGCTAGCTTTATTGTTTTTTCATGGATGAAAATTACTTGGTTTTTGTGAATTTCATGATTGTTGAAGTTTGTGCCTGGAAATGTTTGGCAGGCAATTGTTTGGAGGAACAACACTGCAGCATGGCCAGTGGCAAATCCTGTTGTCACTTGTGCTTCAGCTTCTGGGGCTAGTTTTCCTAGTAACTTTGTTGCTGACCCTTTTCTTTATGTTCAGGTAACTTCTTCTTTTTTCATTTGTTATTTAGCTTTTGTTGTTTGATCCTTGTTAGAAAGTACTACTTGTAAGTAGTAGTATCTGCTAGCTTTTGTTACTCTGTGATGGATTGGCTTTGTTATATTTGTGATGTGAGAAAAAAAGAAACCATTTTTGGATTTTCTATGTGCGTGTAATCCGGTTGGTGAAACTTGAAAGTATGATTAACTGTTTGAAGTTTTATTGATGAGACTCTTGTGGAGGAGTATTTAACTTTAATCCTCTATTATCATCATCTTTAAGGGATTTGATGTGATGTTTATGGGACCATGTCAGCTTAATCACCATCCTTAAACAGATAGATTAAATAATCTTGGTGTTACAATTATTTGAATTAGCTGATGATGTCACATGATCTGTCATTTAACATCCTCTTGGTGAGGAATCCTGCTGAGAAGGAGGAATAGGTTGAGTCATAGAGTAGATTGCGACGGAAAAGGTATAGTTTAGTTCCTTGACATTATCCTTTTGTCTCTTTTGGATACTGCTTTCCTTGGTTATGCTTATTATTCAGCTCTGTGTGGGGCGTATCCCGTCCCTGAGCTAATAATGTGCTAAAACATGGGATAGAAATAGATAGCTAGAGTACTGGACAAGAGAAGAGTCTGCTCCCCAATTTTCCTGAACTTTTGTGCAAGGACCACTTCTAATTCTGCATGATTGTACCAAACCAAACATTTTTTCTTAGTTAAAACTCATAAAAGTAACATGATTGGCTTTGGTTATGTTCCTAGTAAACGCTTCAAAGTTTGAAACCGATTTGCCCCTATCCTTCAGAGGCATCGAATCCACTTTCTCGGGTAAAAAGAAAAGAGCAAAGTGGATTCCTGATGCCACAAATATGCAATCGAGACAAGATACATTGGGTGGAATCTGTTATACCAGCGATAGTGTTGTGATGATCGGCTCATTAATCTCTAGGGGAGCAAAAAAAAGTATAGACGACTGGTCAGAAAGAAATGACATAGAAGCAATGTTAGTCTCGAAGAATATAAGAGCTGGAGAATTGGGTATACTTTTGTCTGAATAGAGGTGACCTTTCTCTCAGAGGCAAATAATTCAATTGATATAAAAACTGGTTGAAAATCATCTGTTTGAGCTTTCGACCATTCTTGGATTTTCAACTATGAGGTCGCACATTCTAAATGTGTGTTCTAATTGTTCTAATTAGCTGGGGTCAGTTTAATAAAAGGTAGGGAGTATTTAATTGTTGACTGTTTCTTTGTCTGAACCAGTGTTCTTAAAGTAATTCCTTTAAATATCTTTACCATGGTTTCCTTCAAACTAAGCCCTTTAAGAACTTCTCTTTGCTACATAGAACATTATGTTTTTTATCAAGAGCATTTGAAGAATGTCTTTTCTACAGGCAAGCAATAGCTTTTAGTTTCATTGCAGCATGGGAAATTCTGCACAAAAAAGCTCTTTAAAAATGGTCAAATGTGTTCTGAGAAGCAGTGATGTTGAACCCTTGTGTTAAAAAAAACTAACTCAATAGGCTTCTCTTCTACTCCACAAATAGACCCAAGAAGACGTAAATTTAAAGTGGTGCATACTCGAATATAATAAGGTTGCTTCATCAAAAGCTAATTTACAAGCAAAACCAGGATTCTTGAGTTTCATTTATATTTTAGATATATTGTTTTCTTAGATGTGGCATTACTCATCTGAAAGTTGTGTCATAAAATTTAGCTTGTCTAGTTGTGGTGCTATATGATATTTTTTGTTTGAACTATTTTCACTGGGGTATTTGGTTTTGCTACAATCTTTAAATTCCTCTTCTTTAGTTCATACAGGATCATGATTGTTAATTTTCTGTTTAATTACATTATTCAGGGAGACATCCTTTACCTGTTCTTTGAAGCAAAGAATTCAATCACAATGCAAGGGGATATTGGAGTTGCAAGAAGTACCGATAAGGGAGCAACGTGGGAGCAGTTGGGTGTTGCTTTGGATGAAGACTGGCATCTCTCCTATCCTTACGTCTTTGACTACAATGGCAATGTAAGATCCTTACTTCCTGAAGTACTTGTACGTCATGTAATTCAATTATGTCTGGAACAACAACATTCGACTTGCTATATCAAAGTCCTGAAGTTTGGTCTGTTAAAAGATTAATGGGATGAGATTATACGATAGACGTAAGAGTATGGAGAAGGGGAAGGACTTAAAAATATTTAACCTGCAAGTACCATGTGAGAGGCCTTGTAGGTAGCATGTGTACACTAAAATTCCTAAACAGTCTCTAAGAGTTGATTTTGGTGGTCTTAAAATCTTCTTTTGATTGTTAGTTTCTTCCTTGTTACCTGCAAGTATTAATCTTGTGCTATCATAGAATTCTATTTTGCTTGAAGCTGTGACTAACATTTCATTCATCTGTATTATTTTGTACAGATCTATATGATGCCTGAGGGAAGTGCTAAAGGGGATCTTCGTCTTTATCGAGCTGTAAAGTTTCCTACGGAATGGAAACTGGAAAAGGTCATAATGAAAAAGCCGCTTGTTGATTCTTTTATCATTCAACATGATGGGAAGTACTGGCTTTTTGGTTCAGATCACAGTGGAATTGGTGCCAAGAAGAATGGTCAGTTGGAGATTTGGTATAGTAGCTCACCTCTGGGTCCTTGGAAACCGCATAAAAAGAATCCTATCTATAACACAGATAAGAGCAAGGGAGCCCGAAATGGAGGTAGACCATTTTTATATGATGGCCATCTTCATCGTGCTGGTCAAGACTGTGGTGAGACATATGGGCGGCGTTTACATCTATTTAAAATAGAAGCTCTGACACCTACTGAATACAAAGAAGTTGAGGTTCCTCTGGGTCTTAAAGAGTCAATGAAGGGACGGAATGCCTGGAATGGTGCCCGCAGTCATCAACTTGATGTGCAGCAACTAAGCTCCGGGGAGTGGGTTGCAGTTATGGATGGGGACCGAGTTCCTTCAGGAGATGTAAATCGACGGTTTATTTTAGGTTGTGCATCCGTTTTAGGTGTCGTAATGCTGGTTATAGTGTTTGGTATGTTACTAGGAGCAGTGAAGGGACTAGTTCCCTTAAGTTGGTGCCCTCACAATGTTGGAAAGAGGAGTGATGCTTCGTTCGATTGGGAAAGATCAAGCTTGTTATCTAATAGAATGAGACTATTTTGTAGTCGGTTGAACAGAGCAAGCTCGTCTCTCCGTGCCAGAATAAAGCCAAAAACATGCAGTGGAGGATTGGTTCTTGCTGTAATATTTATAGTCACTGTGGTGTTAATGTGCACTGGAGTGAAATACATCTATGGAGGCAGCGGTGCAGAGGAAGCTTACCTGTTGAATGGTCAGTACTCTCAGTTCACTTTATTAACAATGACCTACGATGCTCGGCTCTGGAACTTGAAAATGTACGTCAAGCATTACTCAAGGTGTTCTTCAGTACGTGAGATCGTTGTAGTGTGGAATAAAGGCCAACCTCCAGAACTGAGTGAGCTCGATTCAGCAGTGCCAGTGAGGATAAGAGTAGAGGAACAGAACTCACTAAACAATCGATTCAAAGTAGATCCTTTGATAAAGACACGAGCAGTTCTTGAACTTGATGATGACATTATGATGCCTTGTGATGATGTTGAACGGGGATTTAAGGTATGGCGTGAGCACCCTGAACGCATCGTTGGGTTTTACCCCCGGCTTGCAGATGGAAACCCATTGAAATATCGAGCTGAGAATCATGCTCGCGAGCACAATGGATACAACATGATTCTGACAGGAGCTGCCTTCATGGACAGCAAAATGGCTTTCGAAAAGTACTGGAGCAATGAAGCTGCAGCAGGCAGGGCAGTGGTGGACAAGCTTTTTAACTGTGAGGATGTGTTGCTAAACTACTTGTATGCAAACGCGAGCTCTTCCAGTACAGTTGAATACGTAAAGCCAGCATGGGCAATTGATACTTCAAAGTTTTCTGGCGTTGCAATTAGCCGGAATACACAGACTCACTATGGACTCAGAAGCAGTTGCCTCCAAAAGTTCTCAGAAATGTATGGAAGTATATCAAGTAGAAAATCAGAATTTCACCATCGACACGACGGGTGGGATGTATAGCAGGGAACAAATGTTCTAGCAACATAGTTGAAGTTAGTGTTCTCCATATTTTTTTCTTCTTTTTTGCTGTTGGTATAATTTTGGTTTTGTGATTTTGGGTCAAGCTTTGTTTACCTCCTGTTGTGAATTTTGCTTTGGGAGGACTTCACTACTTTTGTATATCAAATGTACATTAGTTTAGATACATAAGTTGAAATACTTCTTTTGTTGTCCCATCAGATTTCAAGATATACTTCTCACCAACATATATTTATGATATAATATGATTTCAATGCAAGGATATACAGTTTCTCTTCAACAACTTGTGATGTGTCTCTCTTGTATTGGGGTAACTTCGAGCCGAATTATTGGTAGTGAATTCTATGTGCTTGTATAAGAAAGATATCTATAAGCTCCTTAATCGTTAAACATCATACTGTGTGATGTGTCTCTCTTGCATAGGGTAACTTCAAGCCGAATTATTGATAGTGAATTCTATGTGCTTGTATAAGATTACTGTAAGCTCTTTAATCGTTAGATATCATACTTTGTGATGTGTTTCTCTTGTATTGGGATAGTTGAATTATTGGTAGCGAATTCATGTGGTTATATTAGGTTACTATGATATCTTTTAACGGTTAGGTATTACACTTTGTGAAGTGTCTCTTTTGTATTGGGATGACTTCAGGCCGAATTATTGGTAGTGAATTCTTGTGCTTGTATAAAATAAATGTAAGCTCCTTAATCGTTAGATATCATACTTTGTGATGTGTCTTTCTTGTATTGGGATAACTTCAAGCCGATTGAATTATTGATAGTGAATTCTTGTGCTTGTATAAAATAACTATAAGCTCCTTAATCATTAGATATCATACTTTGTGATGTGTCTCTACTGTATTGGGATAACTTCAAACCGATAGATTTATCGGTAGTGAATTCATGTGCTTGTATAAGATAATTTGCTCATACTTGCGTCTAACAACCTTATTAAAAAAGAAGGAAAATTTGATTTATACAAAGATTTTGACAATTCTTTAATTTTAACTTTCCACATGACATATTTAAAACCACGCAATTAAAGACATATTTAAAGTCACACAATTAAATGACATTCTATATATCTTAACCAACAGAAAAAAACATTGTCGAATTTGGATGAAGTGTTGTTACTTGGCCCATGACATGCGCCCCGCAGAAAATTAGAATTCAAATTCCAGTATATAAACATAATACGTACGTGTTCGAGCTTTGAATAAAGAAAAAAATTTGGTACGTAGGGCTTTTCCCCAAATGGAGCCTATGCTGAGTGAATTTGAAATAGTCGAACTTCAATATGGATACTGAACACCAAAGTGACAACAAATATCTAGTGAGCACTACTTCTATGATGAAAAAGTTATGTAATGGTTGTTTTAGTGAATGACAATAAATATCTATGAAATAATCGAGACGTGAGCAAATTAGATTGGACTACGTGTGTTTTGTGAAATATCCAAAAGTTTAATGTTTCCCAATCACGTTATTGTGCATGTGAGTTGATTGAGGAATATATTAAAGAAGCATAGGGAATGTGGGAAGAGAAAATATGTAGGCTCTATGTGTATACAAATGGGACCTAAAATAAAATGTTTGTGGTGCTCCACGAGCCACAACTATAGTCCCTTTTTGACAGCACATTTTGACATAATTGCATCCTTTGGGTCCATGGTATAAGCAATGTCATAAGCGGATCTACAGTATAATTTACGGATTCAATCTGATTTCAGTTGATCAACTATTAATCGAGCAAAAAGGTCAGTTTTCAAAGTGAAGGGGTATGTTATGATTCGTGGCGGTATGTTTGGTATGGGCGGTTCCTTCGTTATGGATACAAACGAGAAATCCAACTCTATGATCTTGAGGAAAAGATGAACAACAATAGCAAGGGCTTGACTTATAGGTATAAAAATATTTATTAAGAAAACGAGAGCAGAACTGTGCACAAAGTATCTTGAGTTAGTATGGTTCGGAGATTACGGTCATATCCGAAGAGGTGTGATGTAGACAGTTTACTTTAATGCAAGCATTAATGACTGTTTTTATGGTGCAAACTCATGATTTGTAAATCATACGAAAACAAACTTAGAACTTAGTATGTAATTCAAATTGTAGTAGTTTGTTGATATTTTGAGTTTATAAAATATAAATTTTGAATTTGCGTTTAATTATTTATGATGTATATGGATGGATAAGGGTATATACTATATCAAATCTAAAGTTTGATGAGTATCCATACTTTGCTTGCAAATCATTCTTTTTTCATAAACACCTCATCAAACTTCATTATCTGATTATGACCCACCTAGTTTGGACCTTTTGGGCTTTGTTAGGTCCATTTCTCTTTTGTTTATCTTTTCTTTGGACCATGTTGGTTTTCATATTTGATTTTACTTCTTATTTCAAATTATTATTATTAGTATTCTTCTGTTTTAATTTATGTGATAAGATTTGATCGGTAAGGAATTTAAGAGTACTCCTCCATTCCGACTTATATGATAATATTTGATTAGTTAATTTATTTTGTAATATTATTTTTAGGTACATGTACAAGTTGCTTTTAGATTATGGATTCGAGCCTTTTTAAGTTATCGAATTTTAAATTAATAATTCGTACATATCAAATGAATTTCTTAGGAAGATTACAAGGCTTAACTATATTAAAGCTCATGAGTGTTGTCGAGTTTGTACTTTCTACTATACCTCCGGGTTTGGAAGTACTATCGGATGAGACCCCTTACTAAAATAAGTATTTTTGTAAGTGACTATGGTATATTAATATTATCATATCTTGTGACGCTTATGATGGAGAGGAGATCAAACGGAGGATTGGCAAGCTTTTAGCGAGCACACTTCTGAAGAAGGGACATATATGATATTTTTGGTGAATCTACATCGAAATGAGAGAGGATCATCAAAGGTGTTATAAAACATAACATAAGTACACATATTTTTGGGCTCAATGATGACAAAAACAAAGAACAAATTTATAAGATTTGTTGCGTCAAAGTGTACGATACCTTTTTTTTCATTGTCCAAAAATAATTTTTAAAACAAGGTTTTTTTATTCACATATCTAAATTATCTTTATTAAAAGCTAGATACTATAGCGTCTTCTTCTTTTCTTTTTAGTTATATCACCGTGAGAAATTGAATCTTCACCAATAAGATATAGGTTCAGGTAGCCAACCAGATCCTCGATATTTTATATTTGATTAATTCCTTGGGGGGAAAAGTTGAAAAATGATTTGGAGAATGAACTAATTAACAAGGTTATTACCTTGGGATAATTTAGATACTTGCCTCCAAATTAAAGGTGGTTAGTCTTAATTATAAGGGTGACGAATTTGTCTAGGAACATGAAGAGGTTAATCTCATCTCTCAAGACAAATCCTCAAATAATTTAAAAATAATTTTGTGTCTACTACCAATGAATGATCTACCAAGAAATCAAAGATAAGCAAATATGTTGTGGAATGGTTGAAATTTTTTTTATCCTAATACTAGAAAAAATGAATTTAAATACAAATTTTAATTGGAATTCGTCGTAAATTGATTGATATGTAATCGACAAACTTTTCATCAATTTTTTTTATGAATCATTATTTTTATATGCTTAAACCAAAAACTAAATAAGATAAAATAAAATGTATCAGTAATCAATTCATAAATGTATGCAAATATACATAAAATTTATGTATTGAAGGATTAATATGATAAGGATGAGAAACTAACTTCATTTTAGGCCTAAGTAGTACTCCATATATAGTAGTTAAGCCTAATGTAACATGATTAGGTAAAACTACAATGTCATGTTTGTAGCTTTATAAAGGAAAAATATTGAAATAATCATACAAGTCTACTTGATATTTGATATTCGTATTAAAATTTGATTAAATTCGAATTCAGTTATTGTAAGATTCATTTCTCGAGACATTTGATAAAATATAGAAGGATTCCAAACTATTATATGACTTATAACTCTACTCTTGATTTTTCATAAATAATGTAACATGACTTGTAATGTTCTATCACACAAGCAAAATATGTTTTTTTTCTTCTACTTTTCTTTTCCTATTCAAGGGTTTATCTCTCCAAGGGGAAAGAAAATACCACTAGCTAACTAATAACTTTAATAAAAATGAAATGACATGACACAAGAACTTTAATTTGGCCTTTTGACTCTGACCAAATATTTTATATTAATAAATATTTTAGATGTATTTTGCCTCATTTTCCAAAGTTATTGATCTCATTTAAGTGACTTTTCCCCCTAATAATAGTGTTGAACCCAAACATCAAATACATCCTAATTTTTTCTTTTCATTCTACATCTATTCCTAATTAGTTTTTGGATCTCGATCAATTCAGATTTTCATTATGAAAAGTTCATTAAAAGAAGAAATATTTTATTTTTATCATTATTATCAAAGTTCAAATATGTGATTAAAAATAGATTAATTTTCTTTGTTCCCACAACCCTTAGGGGTCATTTGGTTGAAAGACAAATAGTATGAGATTAGTAATTACTATAACAAATAAAGGATATAATGATAATTATATATTTAGCTACAATAAGATAATTATTGCTATATTATATTTAACGGTAAAAATGATTATAATATTTATAATCATCAATCTATATAAATGATACTAAATGTTTTAGCGACTCTAAATGCAATTACATTAATTCAATTGCCATTACATGTTTTTGTGGCAATATTAAAAATCTATTGCCACTAAATATCTCTTTTTATTATAGTGAATGCTAACATTAAAAAATAATAATAAATATTGACGTAATAATACTAAATAAAATGTACAAGTAATATTAATATTAATTATGTAGAAGTGAAATTTTCAACCAAACATTATACTAAAATTTAGTACTCCATCAAACATTATTCTACCTATTTATCTAAGAACAATGACATATTGAAAGACTACAACTTTCTCTGTTCAGTATTTGGTACTCACATTAAAGTCAATTGGTTCGTATTTGCGTTAGATAGAACCCAATTCAAAAATAGCATTATCAAAAATCATTTTTATACTCAAAATTTAAATTTGAAACCTCTAATTAAGAGATAATCAACTTCATCCACTGCGGTCACCGTGATGACTACAACTTTCTGATCTCCCAAGAAGGGATTTGTACTTGCACATAAAAACAAAGGTGTCAAGACTCAAGATTGTAAAAATCCAAAAAAACCTGGTAAACCAATGCCCATGGCAGCATACAATGTAACTAACTACTGATGCCATTTTTGAAGGCCTCCCAATCATAGGAACCAACATCATCCTCTCCCCCTTACCCTACATTTTTGGTCCTATACATTAAAAAAATCATTTTTTTATACAAAAAAAGAAATGGGTGTTCTATCTACTTATGTACACACAGAAAGAGAAAAAAAAAGAATTTTTTTAAGATAGAAATCACAAGAATTGGAATTTTGTAATGGAAATGAAATGACATCCATCATTCATTTTCATGTGCTCTTCTTCTCTTCAATCCCCATATAAACATATTGTGTTATTCATTCATCTTTTCTTCTTGAAATCTTTATTATTATTACCTTAGCTTTCTAGGGTTTAGAGAAAAGGGGAGAAAGAAACTTAAAGCTCTCACCTTTATACATATTTATAAAAATATATACATAATGGTGTCTCTCCTTTTCTTATTTTAGTTTTTTTTTTTTTTTTTTTGCATGTATAAGGAATCATTTGCTTTTGGGTGTCTTTGACATATGGAATTGCTTTATCAGAACAAAGAAAAAGAAAGAAAGAGAGAATATATAAAGAGGATATGAGCTGATGTTTAATGGGTTCTTTATGTTTCTGCTGTTGTTCAATGGTCTTGCTTTCACCCCTTTCATAGTTTGTTGTGAAAAAATTCAATCTTTTTGAAGATATAGGAAGAATATATGTGTATTGTTTGAAAGAGGTTTGTGGGGGTGGTGAAAGATTAGGTTTTTTTCTTGTTTGAGGGTGAAATGTTGGCATTGGTAGGGGGAGAAGGTGAAATGGAGCAAGAATTTGATGCAAAGTTAAAGATTCAGAACAATTCAGCTAATACTCAGAGATCTAAGAGCTTTGCTTTTAGGGCACCACAGGAGAATTTTACAATTCAAGATTTTGAATTGGGGAAGATCTATGGAGTTGGTTCTTATTCCAAGGTCACTTCTTTTATTACATTTTGTTCCTTATCTTTGTATGTCCATTTTTTAAATTTTTTTAACTTGGTAGCATCTCTATATTTGATTTCTTATACTCAAATTTAAACTTGTTAGCATTTTTATATTCTTCTTGTTGCCCTTTTTGTTTAGTATGGAAGGGCTTGGTTACTGGTTTATCTCTGTTGTCATTTTTACTGAATTCCACATGTCTTCTCTTTTGATGTTTTTTTTAATCTCTGTTAGCAGAAATTTAGTTTACTGTCCACTGAGAATTTGTTTTTTTTTTGTGGGTTTATCTTTGAAGTTTGTCTGAATTTCTCTGGTAAGAAGCTGTTCATTTGAAGAGATTTATACTCATAGAAACTATGCTTCATGGCATTAATGATGTTAGGGATGTAAAAATATCATTCTTGTTTCATTTGCTTTTGGTGTAAAAATAAAATTCTCATTTGTATTGGTAGTTTGTGTGATCTAATAGATGATTTTGGTTGAACCACAATTTAGTGTGTAACATATTTTTTGACACTTCCTTCTTGTGTTGTATATGGAATATATCTGATTTGTCAAAAAGAAGAAGAAGAAACTTGGTGTCATTAATTGTAGATCACACCCCTAGTGTAGTGCTCCATTTCAGGGGTTGTCATAGACAAATGTGTGATTGAGTGTCTGGATTATTAGCCTGTAGTAGTAACTAACAAGAATCTTCTGAGATGTGTTGTCTATCCCTTTTCATCTTCCCACTTTTCTTTAGGATAGATTATGGATATAATTAAAGTACATGAACTCAAATTATGGTGTTAATGCTTAATTATCGACATGTCAAATTGAAGTTTTAGCATTTAAGTTATTTACC
This sequence comes from Solanum lignicaule, assembly GCA_029582545.1. Lineage (NCBI taxonomy): Eukaryota > Viridiplantae > Streptophyta > Magnoliopsida > Solanales > Solanaceae > Solanum > Solanum lignicaule. The sequence continues at coordinate 21,742 of JAJOOF010006762.1, read as the reverse complement.
CTCTATGATGTATCAGGTTGTCAGAGCAAAAAAGAAAGATACTGCGAATGTTTATGCCTTGAAGATCATGGACAAGAAGTTCATCACTAAGGAAAATAAGACTGCTTATGTGAAACTAGAGCGTATTGTACTCGATCAGTTAGATCATCCTGGTGTTGTCCGACTATTTTTCACCTTTCAAGACACTTTTTCACTGTGTGAGTATTTTATTTATTCTTCATTTAGAGTCTTTCCCCCCATTTTGCCTGCACTCTTATTGATCTTTGGTTTGTCTAATTTAATTGTATTGTCTGTATTATGAAGACATGGCGCTTGAATCTTGTGAAGGTGGAGAGCTTTTTGATCAAATAACAAGGGTGAGTAAATGATGAACCTTGATGCATGTACTCTTGTTGTTGTTATATGAAGTGTCCAAGTAGAACCTGATGCAAAAAGAAAAATGGAAGTTCCTGTCAACCCGTGAACCTTTTGCAGAGTATTACAGATATGGATATTGTACTTCTTTGAATGAAAGCTAAATGGTTGAGTTCCATAGGCTGAAATGTAGCCATCAAAAAAGTTTCTAGTCTATATACCTTGATGTTCTAAAAGGTGTCTGTTACTGTGTTATTCTTTCCAACTTCCCAAAAGAATGAACATCTTCTCAAAGGTTCCCTGTATATTCTGCTTTTTCATGTCGAACATTGGTATTTTCATGAACTTATTGGAAATGTTCCTGTCCTTTCTTCAAAATATTTCCTTTCTCTAAAGTTTGTGACTACATGTATGATGTGCTGATATTCTTGTTTGATTGGCTAGCAAGAGAGGATCATGAACAATGTACTTTTAACTTTGTGGGTGCAGAAAGGCCGTTTGTCTGAAGATGAGGCGTGCTTTTATGCAGCTGAAGTTGTAGATGCTCTTGAATATATACATAGTATGGGATTGATTCATCGAGACATTAAGGTATTTCACAAAGTGGACTGTTACGTGAATAATATATGGCGGGGGGATTCTGACAGTTCGCTTATTGGCAGCCAGAGAACCTGCTTCTTACTTCAGATGGACATATTAAAATTGCAGACTTTGGCAGTGTAAAGCCAATGCAGGATAGCAGAATAACAGTCCTTCCAAATGCTGCATCAGGTAAATATTGCTTTCTACGAAGACACTCTCCTCGAAATTGGATTCACATTAACCTGATGAGAGTATATTGTCGTCTTGATCATTATTGAATCATTGGTTGTTCTTTTTATTCAGATGACAAAGCCTGTACTTTTGTGGGAACAGCTGCTTATGTCCCTCCTGAAGTTTTAAATTCTTCTCCTGCGACTTTTGGGTATGGAACTCTATCCTTGGAAAAGCCATAGTTTTTTTCTTCTTTGTGTTTTATCAGGACATATGTTGTAGGTCCATGTCTGCATGTTTGCTCCTTTTAAATTTTTACAGCTTGTTCGTATTAGCGTCTACATTTCTTTTATTATGTATCGTATTTGTCTAACATCATTATTCGTTTTGGATATGTCCTACCAGAAATGATCTTTGGGCACTTGGCTGCACATTGTATCAAATGCTTTCAGGAACATCTCCGTTTAAAGATGCCAGTGAATGGCTCATCTTCCAGAGAATCATTGCCAGAGATATTAGATTCCCAAATTATTTTTCAAATGAAGCCAGAGATATTATTGATCAGCTGCTGGTACGCTATCATTTCGTATTTAATATTCACTTCCATTCTGTGGTTCCTCTTTTTACTTCCCCTATTATGTTAGCTTTTTTTATTTTTATGTTTTATACTTTATACTTCTCCATTTGACTGAACTTTCATCTTTAAACAGTGTTGTCTCTACTTTAAACAACACTCCTCCTTGAAGTGAGGGATGACCAGCTTTGTTTGTGGAATTATAATATTCCTGATCGAAAGTTGTAGCTAATTTGTTCTCAGTCGTGGACCATATCTTTGTCTATTGACCTTTATCTTTTGTGAATGAAACAGGGAATATCCCTACAATTTTCTACCTATTTTATAATCTGCAATTGATACCTATCCTATTATGAATAAAGCAAAAAAAGTGCATTGGAAAAATGTAACTTTCGCTTCTTAAGTAGTGCCTTTTGGAAATGATTAATCTCTGATGTACTTATTGTATCTTGTTTTGTCTGCACTGTACAACATGACTGTCATGCAGTCTAGAGAGTTATATACTATGTAATATCATTAAAAAAATTCTGGGTGTTGAAATACCACCAAAGCTGCAATGCTTACATGACATAGACCTTTCATATTTTTCAACTTCTTCTTACATAGAGAGGATGGATTTTTCAACAGTAGACTAGCACTATCTACGACAACTTAGTTCTTTCTAATAGGATATAGTATATAGTTTTTGGCATTCAAAATATAGAGGCAGAAGCTTTGTCCTCCATGTGCTGGCTTGCAAGTGCAGCTTTGCTGGTTATAATTTTTTGTTACTTGCAGCTATTAATTATTATCCAGTACTGGAAAAGAAAGTTGCTGGTATATTGTGGGACTTTTGTGCTAATGTGAGCAGCGTGTTACGTTGTCTTTCACTAGTTCCTATGAAGTTTCAGGTTATAAAACTTTAGGTTGGTGCACGCAAGGGTGTGACCTTGTGATCAATGAAATAGGTTGAGAACCATGAAGTCTTGGATTCAATTCTCAGCGGAGGCAAAAACACTAGGTGTTTTCTTTCATCTGTCTAAGCCTTGGTGGACAGAGTTACCAGGTAACTGTCCTGGCGGGAGGTAGAGGGTACCCTGTGGAATTAGTCTAGGTGCGCGCTAGCTGGCCCAAACACTACATTTACTACAACAAACAACAACATACCCAGTGTAATCCTACAAGTAGAGTCTGGGGAGGGTGGTGTTACGCAGACCTTAACCCTACCTTGTGAAGGTAAGGTAGATAGGTTGTTTCCGATAGATGCTTGACTTAAGTGAAGCCATATCAAAGCAGGTTTGAGAAGGATATACAGTAATGAATAATCCATGAAAATAATGGAGTATGTATGTTAGTATGTTAGATATATCTTCTTATTAGTGTTATCCGTTCTGCTGATTGACTTAAGTGCAAAAAACAACTCAGGATATTGATCCTAGCAGAAGACCTGGTGCTGGACCTGATGGTTATGCTTCCTTGAAAAATCATCCTTTCTTTAGTGGGATCGATTGGGAGAATTTGAGATCGCAGACCCCTCCAAGGCTTGCCATGGAGCCAAAAGTATGTCATTCATTTTGCTTTATGTTTTAGGTCTTACTTGCCCCAACAGATAGTTCTTTTCCAGTTAAACAGTTCTAGTTATGAATCATTCAGGCCCCGTCAACTCATAGCAGTGGTGATGAGCAAGATCCTTCATGGAATCCATCACACATTGGAGATGGTTCAGTTAGACCTAACGATGGAAACGGTGCCGCTGCATCAATTTCTGAAGCTGGTAGCAGTATCACCAGGCTTGCATCAATCGACTCCTTTGACTCAAAATGGTAGGTTCATGAACTTCTGCTGACCTGAATAATGAAAAACACTCCAGTATATTTTGGATGCTGTCATATTTGTTAACCTTTTCAATAGAGTTGTATAATTCCATATGGACCAAATGCTCTCGTTCTCTCTTCCCTTTTGATAACTACTATATGTTGACTTGTTTCTTGTGATGGCATCAATAGGAAGCAATTTTTGGATCCTGGTGAATCCGTCCTCATGATCTCGATGGTGAAAAAGTTACAGAAACTCACAAGCAAGAAAGTTCAGCTAATCCTAACAAATAAACCAAAGTTGATTTATGTAGATCCCTCAAAGTTGGTAATCAAAGGAAACATTATATGGTCCGACAATCCTAATGATCTTAGCATTCAAGTCACAAGCCCTTCACAGTTCAAGATTTGTACAGTTAAGTCCCTTTGCTTTCCCTGCATATTACGTTGTTAGTCAAGTTTTTGATACTTTTAGCCAAGACATGTGTAGTTTAACTCATTTCCGCTATCTTTGTGCATTCATCTTGTGATCATACAGCCAAAGAAAGTTATGTCATTTGAGGATGCCAAAAACCGAGCACAACAGTGGAAAAAGGCGATTGAAGCTCTCCAGAACCGGTGATCCTGGTCTTTTTGTTGTTTTGACTACACATTCTTTGCAGATCAAACGGGGTTCCAGAAACAGTTGGATGCTCCTAAAGAACTTCTTATCAACACCACTCAATTTTACAGCTTTACTCTCTCTAGTAGAAATTTTCACTACACTTGTTATCCTTGGATGAAAGCTCCCTACTGTTTACACAATCACATTTGTATGTTTACAGTCCTGTAAAGCCACAAAAGTTTTAATTGAAAGAACTTGATGAGCTGATTTTATCAGCTATTTTGCTCCCTATTATTTCATCAAGTGTCATTTATTCATTGTTCAAGCAGACTGTAGAATCTAAGAATCATCATAAATATATACCAAATCTGATGCAGAAACAACATATCTCGTGTAATCTCACAAGTGGGGTCTGGTAGAGTATTATGTACGCAGATTTGCAAACCTCAAGAGGTTAAGTCAATTTGTTGGTGTAGTTCATTAGTGTAATCTCACAAGTGGGTTCTGGAGAGAGTATTAGGTACGCAGATTCACAGACCTCAAGAGGTTAAGTCAATTCATTGTTAAAGCACCAAAGAGTCCTAGCCTTCCAAACTTGCCACATTATCATAACACTTGGTGGGCGTTTATAGAGAAATTTGAAAAAAAAGTAGTTTTTATTTTGAAAGTGAAAAATGATAATTGAAAATTGGTCGTAGTTCAATTATGAAAAAAGTGACAAAAATTTCGTGGCCAGGTTAGGTTGATGATATAAATTCATCATTATTTTATTTCACCTTTTCTCAAATGAATAAATTAAGAGAATTTTACATAAATCTCATAGTCTCAATAGCTAATTATGTTCTATCTCTATTTTTTTCCAAATTACAAAATTCCTTAAATTTGGTGGGATACAGATATATCCCTAAACGTCCCGATACATCACATCTCTATTTTGGACACATCACTCAACATCCCGATGCATCTCGTACGTCTCAATATAGTGATGTATCCGATCGATATATCGTGTAAAGTAATGTATTACGTCCTGATACATCGCGTATAGTGATGTATCCATCCGATACATCCCGCATAGTGATATATTACATCCAAATACATTGCATATAATGATGATACATCATGTATCGTGATGTATCCAAGTATAGGAAAGAGTAGGGACTTTCGTAAAAAAAAATCAAATGATAGAGAATTTTAGTGAATATGGTAAAATAAATTGTATATTTAGGTAATTTTTCCATAAATTAATCTAAGAATTATAATCTCACAACTATAATCCGAGATAATTTAGTCTCCGAACCAAACAACTTACAACAATCATCCTTCCATTTGGTCAACCAAAAACACGTGACTTTCCCTCCAAATTCCCCTGTTTCGTCCCTTTCCAAAACTTTTTAAAAAAAAACTGAACTTTTCTTTCACTCTCAACTCTTTTTACACCATTAAAATTGGAAAGGGCTATGGTTTTGACACAATTTGTCTTTCCTCTGCTGTAGCTGCGCTTCATGAAACAAAGGTAAAAGTTAAAGTTCCTAATTTTTCTCTTTGTTAAGAAGTGTTTTAATTGGTTAGTGTTGAGATGCCCCTTACCTGTTTGTTAAAATGCCTGAAAGAAATTGAATTCACTGTTGAGTTGTTTCCATGATAAATCAACTATGAGCCAATGTTGCTCGGACTCTCCAAAATGTTGTTGCACTCGTGTTAGATCCTCCAAAAAAAATAAAAATGCACTACTTTGGAGGATACAACATGCACCTGTCGACATTTTTGAAAAGTCCGAGCAACACAGCTCTAAGGAGTACTTTTGAACGGGAGATTGAGGGGGAAGTCATGTGTTATGGTTTAGGAGAATAACTTGCTTTAATCTCTTCTTTTGTTTAACTTTGGTCTAGATTATTCGAAGTTAAGAATGAAAAAAAAGTGTTGTTTTTTGAAGCCTTAGTTGCGATGAAGGTGTACGATGATCGGGTGGGAGGAAGAGATTGAGGGGGGAAGTCACGTGTTTTCGTTTATGCTGTTAAGAAAAAAGATGTTGCAACTACTACTGGATTTAGTTTAAGGGATGTTTTTGGCCAAAAGTTCCTATAAAATTCAATAAACTTGTAACTCTATTTTATCTATCTATAAATTCTCAAATGAGGAAGGTCATCAATATCTATGCTTGTCTTTCATTCTAGGTCGTTATTTTTTCATGGCGGCGACCAAGTTGCTTACAATCTCCATAGCACTTGCTGCTCTTTCTGCATCAGCAGCAGCTATAGGTGTTGTGTTTTGGAGAAGAAAGACAAGGGCTGATGAGGAGAAAATACGAGAGTTGGAAAGATCTTTGAAGGCTGCATTGCAAAACTGTGGTGCTGAGAGGCAAGGCCGCATTAGAGCTCAACAGGCATTGAGGAAAGTTGCCAACTCAAATGATTCTAATAATTCATATCCTTTGACGCCTATTGCAATCACTCGGTCATGCTTCTCCACGAGGTACCTTTTTTTCTTTTTTAACATTGTGTTTTCTTGTATGGCTTGTTAATATGGATGGTAATGTAAATAATATGTTGTGGTACTAATAATTGTGATTAGGAATGGGACTCCGAGGCAACCTTTGGTTGTACCACTTGCTAAAGCATGTCTAGTATTTGATCCAACTCGAGTTCCACCTGCATCTCTTGAAGGTCTTGAAGGCTATTCACATTGTTGGATAATTTATGTGTTTCATCTGAATACGGATCTTGACAAGTTATGGAAACATCCATCGCGGTCTAAGTTCAAGGCAAAGGTAAGAGTACCAAGGCTGAAAGGAGAAAGGATGGGGGTCTTTGCGACAAGATCTCCTCATCGCCCATGCCCTATAGGCCTCACTGTTGCAAAGGTTGATATTGTGGATGGGAATAAAGTTTTCATTTCTGGTGTTGATTTAGTTGATGGAACTCCCGTTCTTGACATCAAGCCATATCTTCCATACTGTGATAGCATCCCTGGTGCAATGGTCCCCGATTGGGTAAAGGCGGATAATATGTTAGCTATAACATCTGTTAGCTTCTCTCATGACTTCTCTGCCTCTCTGAACCATTGTTGGTCAAGAAAAATACAAAAGAAGAAGAAAACTGAGATATCACTTTATACATCTCCTACTGAATTTCAAAACTTAATTCAACAAGTGCTGTCATGGGACATACGATCAGTATCTCAGAGGATTCGACCTCATAAGACTGAAAATAACAGCATGAATAATGCAACGCTTGAAGATGATGACAGTCAAGAGGAAGTTCATTTTTCTGAAGATATTGTTTACCACCTTATTTTGGAAGGCCTTGACACCTCCTACAAAATTGACTATGACGGCAATGTTCATGTCGAAAAGATTGAACCTTGTACTCCAAACTGAAGCAAGTTATGGTTTGTGCATTATCAGAGCTAGTTAATTGAATTTTTTCATGTTATACTTTTATCTGCTGCGACATGAATTATGTAGGGTATTGCTGGTCTAAACCAACCCTTTTTTTTTTTTGGAGTTTCACAATCATGGTTTCCACGATATAACTTTCGTTGTGCAGCTAAGATAATTGATCCTGGTAGTGATAATTTTGCAGTAATGTAGACATGTAAGAGTCTGTAATATTGTTACCATTGTCGTCCATCTATCGAGAGTTATCGTGTCTGCAGACAGCGTTATACTTTGGTTGTATATAATGATTCTTGTAGAAGAGAAAGAGAACAAATAATTGTTTGATTTATATATAAAAAAAAAAAGTTACATGATCTCAACCCTTGTCACAATATGAAATGATATATAATCCTGAACATAAAAAGCTAAAAACCAACAGCATAGGTTATACGAAATACAATATTTTTCCTTTCAAGTATCAGCATAATCACTTGTAACATGTCTTGTTATCTTTTTCCGACTTCGAGTACAATAATTCTGGAGCGTAAATAGTTCCCTCTATAGCTTCAGCCAAAAAATTGAACCTTTGTATGAGCCTCCGATGAAACGAAAACTTGTTTCTTCAACTGCTAGTTATTTCTTTGTCCTTTGACTTGCACATATCTTCTGCTGACTTTATAAACTTTTTAGTCAAGTCATCAATCTGAAAGAACACAAATAAAACTAAATAAAAGAGCCTGTAGAGAATAGAATATAAATTATACAGCACATAGGGAGTTTTTCAGCAAACAAGTAAATATAACGTACTTCCTTCTCCAGTCTTTTTGCATCATCTTCTGAGAAAGCTGAAGCTGACTTGTCTTTGTCTTTCTTCTTGGGCAAAGATTTCTTTATAGTGTCCAAAGCCTGATAAAAAGGGAATTAACATCTTGTAGTATCGACATGAAGACATCTGTACTTCACATAAATTCTTCGGTTATATCCAAGCAAAATCTACATGCATATGACTGTTTTCATCAGCACAACAGCATTTATCCCATTCTTTACTTCCGTTTATTTGGGAGGTGGGGATTGAGTTCACCAATGAATCTAGGAGCATTACTACCGGTCGTGCTGCTGTCTTGCATGGAGAAAATGGTATATAAACATTCGACCTCATAAATGATAGGTGACAAAAAAGGTAATTGACCACGTCTTCTTCAGTACAGCCCAAGTCATGCGAGGAGAGTATCGTGGACATCATATAAGCATAACACACACAACTTTTGAACAAAGATGTTTCCCTCAACTCCAAACAAGAAACTACTGGAAGAGCTCCATTAATTTGCTAATAGAGGACAGCATACTGAAAACTACAGTAACCTCTTGTTGGTGGCCAAACTGGGTTGAAGGTTAATGAACTAAGTGATCATTCATTTAGCATCTCCGAAGTTGGAACTTCTCACGTTTTCTCTCTTAGATATTTTTGTTTTCCTCCTTCACTTCTCTAACTAAAAAGGAACTAGAATGTTAAGCCTCTCACAATGCCAATATTCCTTCTCTCTTGTTCCTGTAGTTTGGCCATTAAACCTTATTTTTTACAAGAATATCCTCTAAAGCACCTTTCCCTAGACATTGCTGCAACCAGATACTACCAGAATTCAACTACAGTACTACAAAATATAACCCCTCTAAAGCACTACCATTAGTAGCCATTTACTTTTCAAGCTCTCCACACCCAAATCACAGTAACATACCTGAAACAGAAAGTCAGGTCTTTGTTACCCAGCAATAACCAAGTCCAACATACCTCCAGCTTCATTTTGATGTTGCACACACACAACCATCATGCGTAAGCTTTTCTTCAGCTCGTTGGCTCCTTATCACTAATAAATATTGGTTCCCTTTTTTAGGATTAGTAAGAGAAATTCGATTTTTGGCTCCTTAATTACTTATCAATTTAGTTGCTCTACAAAGACGACGACAACAACTACTAGTACTGCTACACCTCTATCAAAAACAAGTTGAGTTGAGGTGAGCTACATGAATCGCCAATACAGATTTGGATCTTTTATGCTCTTGGAAGTCAAAAAGACGTAAAAATAGAAAGTGCACAACATGTCCCTCAATTTCAAGAGTACTACTTAACTGAATTCTTATGAGAATTTAGTGGTCGTCATCCAGGACTTCAGTAATAGCCAAATGCAATTGTCTAGTGTATACTGTAGAGCAGCATTTGAACAAACGACTCACATTTAGGGCTGCACAGAATACAGCACAAATCATGAATATCTAGGGCCTGACTCTTTCCCAGCTTTTAATGAGCTTGAGCTGGCCAGAACCATATTTCTGGTCAGTCGCAATCAGCAAATTTTATAAAATATATGTGCAACTACTATACTAATCTCATCATATGTTAGTTTTCAACCTAAAAGAGCTACCCAAAATCCTTACGTATTTATCCATTCTCTCTCCTTTGCCCCCCACCCTTATGTATCTCAGTTATTTTACCCTTTTGGATGACATGGATGTGATCCCATCCATCGTCCAATCACCCTGTCTTTTCTTCCAATGAAATGAGCACTTTTCTGCTGTTAGGGCTCCTTTATTTTGCTTTTAGCCTTGTTTATGGATGTAAAAAGGGGAAAAGGAGATATACAAAGAGGTGTTTGGTCAACGGTGTACCTTCTGGCGCGCTCGTCTTATACTTTGCTTAACGTCTTCAGATGATTTCGCAACCACTTTGCACACAGCCTAGTAAAGAGGATGACACTATCAGCAACAGAAACATTTAAAAAGAACTGAAATTGACAAGGATCACCTGCACATGCTCCTTAGTCAACCTGCTTGTTGCACGGATTGCCAGGAAAAGAAGAAAGAGAGTCAAAAAGCACTGAAAATCTTTAAGGACATAAAGTTCTTACTGCACATTGAATATCACAAAAATGTTGCTTATGCAAATAGCAACGTAGCATAACAATTAATTGCCTCAAGTAGTTATATCCCTGGGAAGAATGATTATTTTGAAGAAGTGTTATAATGATGTTTTTTCTACATCAACACAATGTACTTCAAGCCATTCTACAAGTAAATATTGGCAACATGAAAGTTATAGTAATACTATCAAGTCGACATCAAAATTAAGTTTTTGCTTCTATTTTCGACATAATCACCTGACTAATAGATGGATCATGGATCCAAAAACAAGAAGAGACTATTTTACTCTTTCAAATGGATACTATTTTTATGACAAAGAATTAACTCTTTCAAATGGATACTTACGGAGGTATTGGTACAATTAATCTCTGGTTGTCGGATTGAGGATTTAACCCCAATGGAGATGAAATAATGGCTTTCTCCAACTCTTTGAGGGACTGCAAAAGACAATCACAGTTAATCATGGTGCATATTTATCAAAAGTACACTTCAGTTTCAATTTCTTTGCACTCAGAATACATATAAAGAAATGTTCCATTAATCAAGTAAGACGAATACAAATGGAAAAAATATCGAAAATCAGACAGTATATGCATATGAGTTTAAGTGTATAATATTACATCTGGATCATAAGGATTCACTGACAAGGTTTTTGGGTCTAGCACTGAAATGACAGCCATCCTGCAAAGAGGTGTCTTAACACCTCCTGAATCAACAATGATATGATCAAGCATCCCTGTGAATCCAAGAAGCTAAACGAATGAGTACAATCGAAGGCACACAAGGTAACTTGTATTACAACAGAAGTTGATATCATGTACCAGCCGATGCTCTTCCAGTTCGCAGCTTGGTCAATTCTCGTGATAATGCATCAATTGCTGCCTCCATCTGTGAGACTGCAGTAGCTTTAATGTTAGGACCTACGTTTACAGCTGTGGTTACACTTCCATAATCATCGCCATCTACCTCATCCCCTACAAATTCATCAAACAACAGATTGCAAGAGGTCAGAAACTTCAAGCATGCTGCCTCAAAAGAGATGATTTATACAAAGAACATTCAATCATCAATCGATATTATATTTCCTCCAAACTTATACCAAAAATAGAAAGGTTCCATCATTACAAATTATAACAATAACCCAGATGAAGAGCAACAAACCTAAACAAGAGAAAACTCACACATGATATTAATGGAAATTAAAAGTGTGCCCAACCCTTTAAGTAGTTGTAATGTATTCTAACATATATTATGAGTTTGACTAATTCCACTGATGGTAAAAAGAATTCTTATACTATCAGGTAACCTTTCCTATTCTGGTAATTCAAGATTACAAATCACATTTTTTTTTTTGAGAAAGGTAACATAAATTACAAATCACATTTTTCATGACATTCTTTGATTGGCCTCATAGTTTAAAAGATTCTTTACACCATCGGTGTAATGTATACAAGCCAAACTCATTTTTCAAAGGATTTAAGTTATATAGATAGTAGGTTAATTACCCCTTCTTCTTCTTTTTTTTATGACAAGGGAAACCCGCAGCCGTTATCCTTTGAGTGCGCACAAGGTAAAACATCCGCTCCTATCAAATAGTAAACCACACAAGAGAGGTAACCTACACTAGGCAAGCCCGGTGCACGAGCTCGACCCGGAAGGCAAACCCCTTGCTTGTTAATTACCCCTGTTTTAACAGATTATTGATTAATGCTTATCATATCGTTATATTCAGTTACCTATAAATACTTATAAATGACCCGATTGTGTATATATACAATTACTTGAACTCTTTTTTCATATACAAAATCATGAAACCTTGCTTCTTCTTTACTAAGAAATTAGCTTGGTGAGTTAGAAATGTAAACTCATTTTTTTATATAATTGTGGTGTTTGGGCCAGCTTACGCACACCTCGGACTAATTCCATGGATACTTGCCACCTCCAACAGCAACAAGTACCATATAACTCGGCCACCAAGGCCGAGACAGATGGAAAGAAATCACCAAGTGTTTATGTCTCTGTTAAAATCAAATTTGAATCTGAAACCTCACGATTCTCAACCTACTTCATTAACCAGACACTTTAAGTGCTAGAAATGTAAACACATTTTCAACAAATCAAAAAGAACATGCATTAATCTATACACATAAATTGGAGGATTAAGAAGAAAGGGATATAGAATCAGTACTAATTTGTTTCCTTCCTTTAGCAAAACTCCTCCGACTTTCAAGCAGAAAATTGGTGGTCTGCTTTAGCGAACAGGGAACAGTTTCATAGCGAATTGGACTAAAAGTGGAGCCTATCAAAGAGGAAAAACGATTTGCAGTGAAATTGGTAGCCCGTAATGCACCATAGATGTTGCGGTAAGCTGCTAATGCTCGTCTAGTTGAGATCGCCATTGTTTCTCCTCTAACAATTCTCAAAGTTTTGGTTTATAGGGTTTTACAAAACCCTTCACTGAACCGGGGAATCTTATTTGCTAGGCCGGCCGAACCGGAATTCTCTTTTGTTTTTCTTTTTTTCCGAAAGAAGTATTGAAAAGAGAAAAGGCTTAAAATAGTCCATTATCTTTTAGTTTAGACTCAAAATAGTCCTTTTTATTTTTAGTGAAATATTAATAATCCTGATTCTTTAAGTAGTGCATTTTCAGTCTCCCTGCTAGTGGTGTGCATCGATCGATTCGATTTTATGTATTATCGGTTCGGTTTATCGATTTTCGGTTTTTAAATATGTTAAACAATAAGATATTTTTTATCAGTTTTTGGTTTATAGGTTTTGGTCCTTAACGGTTTGGTTCGGTTTAACCAATAAGAAAATACTTATAAAACAAATATATGACTTTTCTAATAAATTTGATGCAAAAACACAAAAACATATATAACTTTACAAATGCTCATAAAATAGAAACAATAATAACAACACATGAAAAGAACTATACAAGCGTAACACAAAGAGAAATTAAGAGGAATGAGATTCTTACTTTAGATTTTAACATTTTTTATAATGTGAAATTGTGAACTCAAAGTTATTGTGAAGTGTGAATTAAATGCTAAAGGACAAAGATAGTGACTATTAAGGTATTAAAATTAATATATAATATTTATGTACAAGTAAAAGTAGTAAATTACTAGTTTTAATGAGTTATCAATTTACCCAATAACTCAATATTAAAAACCAATACCGAATCGATAACCCAATAATTTTTTTAATAAAACCATTAAAAAATCGTTAACCCAATAACCCAATAACACTTTTACCGATTCGATTTATCGATCGGTTCGATTTTTACACACCCCTACTCCTTGCTAATTACCGTGAGTCTTTTAACAGAGCAGTAGGTTGTGCACGTGCTCCTCATATGTTTCCCTCCAAACTTAAATACTCTTGCTATTGCAATGTTGTTTGGGCTTTTCCTTTTGAAACATTAGAGACTTCTTTCTTAGTTTTTTTTCCCTCTTTATCTCTAATCTCCAAATAATCCTAAAATCTGAAACCTGCATTATACTTTCTTCAATAACATAATCAAAGTTTAGAAGTTATAATGTTTTTAAGGAGCAACGATGACAGAGAATCACCTTCAATTTATGGTAAGTACAATTTTATTTTTAATTTTTTAATCAAATCCCACTATCGCAAAAAAAAAATCAATACAAGAAGCACGTACGTTTATGAATATATATAAAGATGTCGCTTTGTAACTTTGTTAATATTTTAGAAGTTTTATGACTTAATGTCTTAATCAATGCCCCTGAAATTTATATTTTTTGTTATTTGCTTTAATATTAATATCATGTTGTAAATGTATTATTTGTGTTGATTAGAATATATTTTTTGCTATTTTAGAATCGATGGTAGATACATCCTTTTTCAGTATCAAAACACACCATGGAAGAGTTACGAAACGTACTCCAGAAAAGCATTATGTTGAGAGAAACATAGACTATATGATAAATTTTGGAAGAGAATGTTATTGAAGAGTTAGATTGCTCGAGAGAAGAAGTCTCATGCACAATCTATTGCTCTGTTAAAAAAACTTACGGTGGTTAGGATAAAGACTGAAAATGCACCACTTTATTAAAGAATCGAGATTATTAATGCTCCACTAAAAAGAATTAGGATTATTTTGAGTCTAAACTCAAATATAATGGACTATTTAAGCATTTTCTCTATTGAAAACACACGTGAACTTGACATGAATTATCAATTTCATCCCAAACTATTAACTACCTTAAAAACATCCTAAATTTGTACCGGCATAACAAATAATTTCAAACTTTTATCGAAGCATGAGATTCTATCATTCATCATAATATCAAAAACCATAAGAGAGATCAGTGAAATGAAGTCAAACCTAAGAGAGGTCTTTGAAATTATATATTTACACACGCACACAAAGGGTCTTGCATACTTCACCAAAAATTCAAATTTGGTTCTATAAATATGAACTGTGATCAATAATATAAAAATATAAAAAAAATTACTATTCTCTTCGTCCTAATTTATATGACTTACTTTTCTTTTTAGTCTGTGCCAAAAATAATGACACATATCTATATTAATTAATAATTTAACTTTAAAATGTTCATTTTATCCTTAATGAAATGATTTTTAGCCACACAAATTTCTATCATTCATTTTAGACCACAAATTTTAAAATTCTTATTTTCTTTCTTAAACTCCGTGCTGAGTCAAACTACGTCATATAAAATGAAACGGAGCAGGTACTATATTTTATTTATTTTAAAATGACTTTATTCGCTAAAGCACAAGTGACTCATTGTTACGAGTAGTGTCTAGTCATTTAAATTCAAATTCTGAATCGATCTTTAAACTCAAGTTCATTTATAAGAGGTGTTAATTAGTTCATTAACTTGTTTTCCCCCTAAAACCTACTTATAAGTTATAACATATACGTATGCCATTGTGGATACAGGGAAAAAAAAAAGGTTTTTCTTGTCATCATAATACATAATCTTCTGCATTTTCTAAAAAATATTTAAACTATAATTAATAAATAAAAAATATCTGCTTCATGAGAATTTTCAACAGCGAATGATTTAAGTCGTGGTAGTTACGAATCTATTTTTATAAAAAAAAATGAATTCTTCTACGAACAACGTAGTATTTTTAGTTAAATAGTACTATACAATCTCGTAACGATTAATACTATGTGGGAATAAATATAGATAGCAAATTGGTTGATTATAGCGAGCGACAAATAAAGATAAAGTAAAGAAATATCATTTAAAAAATATCTATACTTAAATATATTTGAACATACCAATGTTATGAAGGTTGTATAAAATATATTATTAATGGTACGAAATTAACCTCTATTTTTTATGGAAAAATTATTTAAATATACAATAATTTATTTTACCATATTCTCTAGAATTAGTAAAATTACTCGTGCCTCGTGCGGGAATTTAATATCACAAAATTTATAAAATAATACTTAAAATCTATCAGTCATTAAAACTAAAACATTATATTCTTACATACAAGATTACGTAGAAACGAACATTAATAATGTAAAGAAAAATGATAATTATAACATCTTATCATTTACCCTTCAACCAATCATCTTTAATTTGATTTTATAATTTATCATTTTGCTTCTAGAAAGTGTTACTATTTGAGATTTTTGGGGAATCAAATGGACATCAACCTGAGATATTAAATTTTCTAATAAGTAAATAATCATTGGTGAAGGGATAAATAAATTTTAAAAGGCTGAAAAAAGTGAACAAATATTCTAATTCTAACGTGTAGAAAGCTCAACCCTAACTTTTGCTTTACATATATCATTTTAAAGTTTCTCATTTAAATGTATCATAAGTAATTATTAAAATAAAAAATTAAAGGGAGAATGTATCATAATGGATAACAATTGAACTTATTATATATACTTGAAAGGGAAAAATATTACACAAAACTATTCAGTTTGTTTGAGTGTTTTTTTTTTAAATCAACATACCAGAGTGATGAGGTTCAATTTGAAAATACACTTCGTTTCCAATCGCAGTGTCGAGAAATACATTTATTTCTTCAAGAAAAGTATAAACAACTTGCAGTAAACTTGAGAATCTGTCCATACTTCATATTGAATATGAGCAATTAATTTATTGTGTGTTATCTATGTCTTTGTGGAGGAGAAAAAGAAGTTCAAAATTTGTGTTGTTTGAAAATGAAAGAAAATTCCTCTATTTATAGACAACAAAGAGTAGTGTGAATAAATGTTTATTGTGCCTTATCAGAGAGGTCACAATTCTTTGAAAAAGTTACAATCCTTCGGAAGGTCACAACCTTTCGTAAAAGTCACAACTTTTCACAAACCACAACTCTTCATAAAAGTCACAACTCTTCATGAAAGGGGAAAACTAATTTTGGAAATAAATAAATTAAAGGGAAATCTGGATTTGTGGTGGCGCCACGTAGGCGAGCCTAGTGTTCTCTTTTATATATGATTCTCTACCACTTGAAAAAATTACAAAAATCTCTACTCTTCTTATTTTTGGATACATCACTTACACGATGTATTGGTCAGATACATCACCATGTTTTCTTCTTGATGAGATCGATATTGATGATAGTGACCTTGATACGGAGCTGAAACTGCTAACTAGGATGGATGAGGATGAGTTAGGCTTTCAACAACATAGGGAACATTCATGAAGTGCAGCTTGACAACAATAAAGAATAAGACTTACATCCTCCTATCGCCTACTAGCTGTATGCGTTATATACCTACTGCTTCTATCATGGAAAGACCGAAGCACATATCCCTATAATATTGATTTCCAGAGGTCAAGAAGAAAGGGGGTGACTGAGCCCTATCACAATATGAGCAAGTTAGCCGACTTATCAAAGCTTTTACTTTATGTAGGATATGTAGTTTTCTATTGAATAACAAACATGTGCGGATTTAGAGGGTTTGTTATCGATTCATATGAATTTAGTAATTTTTTTATTTAAATCATGTGTCTAGATGAATTGAAAAAATCTTAATATTTGATCATAATTAACTCAATTATTATTATATTTTTAACTTGAAGTTAGTTATTATAATTTTTTTTTTTATATAAATTTCAAATAACAAAATAGGGGTAGATATCTTTATAGTATTATATTATATTTATAATATAACATAATATAAACGTTTGAGTTGGTGACCATGAATTCATGAATCATGTACCAAGCTAGTGGACATAAAATATTCACAATAATTCATAGCAAATATCGAGACAAGATCCTGTTTTATATTAGTATTTATTATCCTCCATATACATATATTTCACGTTGATATGTCTCAATTATATAATGAATTTTTTAATACCAATATAAAATTCAAAAATACCTGCTACACTTTGTTGAATAGGTAAGCAAAGTTGTAGCTTCGCTCTTATTTTTATGGAATAAAAAAAGGTAATTTTACGCAAATTTCACAGTGTCAAGAGTTAATTATGCTTATCTTTACTATTTTTCAAATTATAAAAATCCTTTAAAATTTAATAATTTGGATATATCACTCAATGTCCCGATTGACTGTGTCCCGATTTCAGATACATATCTCAACGTTCCGATACATCACGTTTTGATTTTGGATATATCACTCAACGTCCTGATACATCGGAGGAGAACTACAAAGCAAAACTTGATAACTTTAATCTAAATTATATATCTGTGTTTAAAAAAGTCACTTATTATATATAAATAATTTATTCAAAATTCAATAAGTTCAAAAGAAGGGCATTATGATGACTGATGCACAAAGCGTATCGTGTTTGTAGGGATAAAGGACTCGCACTCACGAAGTGTGATGTAGACAATCTACCTAATGCAAGCATCAGTAAGAAAAACCGACCCTACTTCCATTATAAAATTGATAAATGTGTGAATTATTGTGGTATATATAATTCAACATTGTTAACCTGGAATCATGGACAAAACTTGTTGCAGTTCAATAAAAAATGGGTGCAAAACAAGCTGTCCTTCTATTTTCTCTGATATTGGCTTTGGGATTTATCCCTTTACTTGTATTTTCTGCACAAGCAATTCCATTTGAAAGATTGGAATCTTTAAGAGTTGTCAAAAAAGTTAACAAAAATGGTCCTTTTCTTGGACTTATCACAGTGTATGCACCAGAAGAAGAAGCTTTCTTTAAAACTGGTGTTTTTAGGCCTGATCCTAGACACCCTTTTGTTGACTTATCAGGTTGAGTTCTGTTGGTTTAACTGAATTCATTACTTTCAACTCAACTATACTTTGTGTAGTAAAATATGACTATTTTTGAATTTACTGACTCTAGATTCTGAATTTCTTGTAGGCAGACGATTTCGGATTGGGAAAGTTGAGGGCAAAAAAGTCATTTATGTAAAATGTGGAGTTGGATTGGTGAGGTTTTTCTGAAATCTTTCTCTCAAAAAGTTAATGGATATTGTCTTTTTTTGTGTTTTAAAAAGTGCTTTTATTCTTGTCCTCTTGTTGATGATAAGAGACAAGAAAGAGAGACCAATTAATGGACGTAATGAGAGGGTTGAGATTTTTTCATTCTGTTCGGGATCCAACTTTTTGGAAACGAATATTTTTTGATAGAGAGTGTTTGATCCGGTTGGAATCTTAAATAGTCGGGCCGAAATAGGAAGTAAGAGTAGAGTGATTGTAGTTATTACTCAGTTGATTGACTGTCTAAATTTTCAGTTTGTTGGTGAGAGTTCAATTTTGTGACTGTTATTTTAAAAAAAATTGATGAAATAGTTGATTGGTTTCCTTAGGTGAATGCAGCAGCAGCAACACAACAGATGTTGGATCTGTTTGACATAAAAGGGATAATCCATTTTGGTATTTCTGGTAATGCTAACAGTTCTATGCAAATTGGAGATGTCACAATCCCAGGGCAACTTGCACAAACAGGGCTTTGGGATTGGCTGGTAAATGATGCTTCTATGTTTTAACCCTTTAAACAAATTATATTGCTCGGACTTTCTAAAAATACTACCGTATCCATGTCGAATTCTCCAAAAATGTACAACTTTTGGAGGAGAGCACATATCTGTCAACATTTTTTGAAGAGTTCGAGCAACTTAGTAAGCAAACCTATTTTGTACTTTTATTATCTATGTTGTTTGGACTCTCCAATAGTACTGTCACATCAGTGTCGGATATGCATTATTTTTGGAGAATCCAACACATATCCGTCAACATTTTTGAAGAGTTTGAAGATTTCATTGGGTATGTTGTTGTTGTTGTATATTGCTTGGACCCTCCAAAAATACTGTCAAATTCTTAAAAAATGCAGAAGTTTTGAAGGATCTTTCAAAAATGCACAACTTTTAAAGTATCCAACAAACACCCGTTGAGCAACAAAGGAAACAAAACTTTTTAGTATTTTTATCTGTGTTGTTTGGACCCTCCAAAAATATTATTATACTCTTGTCAGATTCTCCAATACATGACTTTTAAAGAATCTTACACACATTCTACAATATTTTTGAAGAATCCGAGCAAATAGATTTCCATGTATTCAAACAGTTGACTCACATAAATTTGTTTGTTTTGTACAGAAACCAAATGCAACTATGGAGCCAAATGATTTTGCTCAATTTGATTTCAAGAGCTATAATGATCCAAAAGGAGGGGAAAATCAGTTGGGAAAAGTTGGATATAGCACTGAACAGTTTTACTCAGCTGCAGGGGAGGTCAATGTGCCTCAGAGACCAGTTTGGTTTAACATAACCAACAATTGGCTTCATGTAGCCTCTCATTTGCAGGTAAGTAATATTAGTACATAGAATCAGGTCAGTTTGCACGCACTTCAATTATACCTTCGAGTATATCTATCATCTCTCCTAGTATAGGTGGGACCCAAACCCCCTTCGTCAGTTACCAGATAACTATGTCCATCAAGTGGAGGCGGATCTAGGATTTAGATTTGACGGCTTCAATCTTATACTACTTCTTTATGGTGATTTTATTGTAATTGTGATGTGTTTGGATGAAATTAACAGGGGATAAAACTGGATCAATGTGCAAATTCAACATTGTGTCTACCAGAAAAGCCAAAACTAGTTGTTGGACTGAAGGGAGCTACTTCAAACTTTTTCATTGACAATGCAGCTTACACACAATTCCTTTTCAAAACTTTTGGTGTCACATCACTTGACATGGAAAGCTCAGCTGTAGTAATGGTAACTTGCTTTTCCTTCCGTTAAGTTATATACATCGTCAGTCTAAGATGTGATGAGATGGTTGATAAAAAATATCGAGTTTAGTTGAACTCATAATATACCAGCTCCATCTATCTCTGACTACATGCAACCGTCCATAAAAAGTAGATAAGTAACGCTGAAAATAAGACAAGTTACATACTATAACATGTTAAAACATATAATCACTCTAAATTTTAATTTTTTTTTTTTTTTGCAGTACTTGTGTATATAAGTTAAATTCTTTTTTTGGGTTAAAATTTCATTGTTTTTTTTCTTTTTTTTTTTGTGCAGACATGTTTGTCAAATGGATATCCAGTTATTGCAATTCGTGGATTATCAGATTTAGCAGGAACACAAAAAGGGGATAACACAATAAGATTATTTGGATCTTTAGCTGCTCTAAATACAGCAAAAGTTGTAATTGGTTTTGTTAAGTCACTACCAATAAGTCATGTTTCTCGATTCTAGCTAGAATATTATCGGAGATGGATTTAGAGCAGGTTCTATATATAAGTTCGATTGAACTTATTAATATTGCTCCAATTATGTATGTGAATGCCTAAAAATATTTAAATGTATACGTATAATAAGATCACACACGTTTATTATGAATCATCTTTCTTTTGAGCCTAATGTTCAAAATTTTTTTGTTAGAATTTGTGATTTGTTGGATCATTGACTAAATATTAACAAATTTACTTATATTATTTACGGTACTAATTACTAAATATACATTTTACACCTTATGCTTCAATTTTATTCTGTGTAAGAAGCACAGTATTATCATATTTTACTGATCATGAACCCAAACACCTACTATTTTTCATTCAAATTCCTCAAATAAATTTTTGCAAACTCAAAAAAGATAAATAAGAATAACAAATATAAATTTTATGTAGACATCTTGTTTTTCTTATTTATTTATTTATAGTTTTCCATATTTTTTTCCACTCATCATTGTTTATTACTATACTAGACATCGGAGCCCGTGCTAGCACGGGCGCAATATGTATCATTTTTTGTTTCAATTTATGTGACAAAGACAAAATTAAAGAGTTAATCAAACTTTAATATTAATTTAAAATAGTTTAAATTTTTAATTATTGTTAACTATGGTAAAAAAAAATTTATGTCTTTTAACATTCTAAATTGCTAATTATTGTT
>JAJOOF010006761.1:0-22240 GCA_029582545.1 Solanum lignicaule | reverse complement strand
CCCCCCCCCCTTTAATTACTTGTTTCTGGAAGTAATTTGACCAAACGAATATAATTGTTGGTTAAAGTTAAGTCTAAACCATTTTCCTCATGGGATCGATCCCAACCTACAAGTTGGGTTCTTTACTTGATAACGATCGTTTATGCTTCTTTAGGGAGGTGTAATCTGAGTGTATCAGTGACCTTCTGGGTCATTACACAATGTGAATTCAATATTAATAAAACAAATGAAAATGAAAAAATATAACATAAGTTATAAATTCAAAACAAAAAATTTAACATAATACTCTTATAACAAATTTCAACATAGCATGCATAAATAAGATTTATTTTTATTGTTTTTCTTAATAAAAAAAAACGTAAGTCTATAACCTTACTTAACAATAAATTCTATTTTAATTTAAAAATTAGAATACTAATAAAATTATGCTAATGAGAAAATAAGCATGGCATATAGAAATAGATAATACGAAAAATTGCATAGAATCACGTAAAGTAAGGTTGAGAACAAGAAGAAAATGAAATATAATAATAAAAAATAAAAAATAAACTTTTACAAATTTTTAGAATAATAAAAATAAAAAAAGAACTTAAATAATTGAAGTAAAAAATATTAAAACAAAAAAATAAAAATAGAAATAAATAAAAAGAAATTAAAAAGTAATCAGCTGGTAATTACACCATGTAATTACCAGCAATTCACAGCCTCTGCCTGTGAATTGTAGATTGTAATTACCCCCTACCAATTACATCAATTACCTGCTGACAAAGTAATTACCTGTCCAACCAAACAGGACAGACAGTGTAATTACACCCAATTACACCAAATCCAATTACTAGGGTGTCCTTCCAAACAAGCCCTTAAAAAAGAGTACAAAAGTGACCTTTGTTAAGTTTAGAAAAACAAAAGGTTCTTTTGACTTTTGTTAATTTAAAAATAGAATAGATTCATATTTATTTGTCTTTTCCTTTTAGTTTTTTGTCTTCTCCTTCTCCCAAAAACCCTTTACAACTTTACTCTTTACCTTTCTCTCTTCTCAATTTTCATACATATTTACAAGTTTTAAGAAATTGAAAGCTTTAATCATTGTATATTTCTTCCACAATCGTCATTGAAGTGTGAAAAGGTATTTCTTAATTCTTCGTTTCCTTTAGTTTAATTTTTTCTAATCATGTGTTGAAAGACTTGTATATCTTATTTTGTATGCTGAAAGCTACTTTATTTATTCGAGTATCAATCAAGTATTTGGTGTATTATGGATTAATTTCAATAAGTGTGGTACACTTGACTGCTATTTCGGTTTGAAGTTCAATGAGTTTGGAGAAATATTTTTTTAGAGTACCCAAAATAAGTTTGGCGCCTCAAAATCAAAATCAACTACGCCGAGATGAAAATGTCACCAAATAGAAATACCATCTTACTCTTCCCAAAGACAAGAATTTGATGTAAATGATTTAAGGGCTGATCCGGCTAAAAGTACTCCAATTTTGAATTATCATCCAAACCTTCGTGATGAGATAAGGAGCGCATACATCATTAATGGTCCTTGTCAACCTCAAACTCATCAGTTTCCTCAAACTAATTTTTTGGAACACCACGTCATTTTGTTTATACGTGGTTCGATGAATTTCGTGATTGGTTGGAATACAGTATTAGTGTGGATGTTGCTTATTGTTTACCTTGTTATTTAATTTTTAAAGTTGGGTGCACCTACTCATCAGTAAAAATAAATGTTTTGTGCGCCCACTCCGCTAAAAAACAAATTATAGCCTCTTTTAAAGTTTTAACACTCTTGGCGGAATTTCTAGCTCCGCCACTGCGGCTGATTGTGAAAAAAATTATTTATTACCGATAGTGATGGAGGTAGAATTTCAATCAAGGGATTCAAAAAATAACATATGTAGAAATTTTGAAATTTCTTGTATTCATAAAATTAATATCCCATTTTAATATATTCACAGTACTAGCTTAAAGTCCAATAAAAAATAAAATAAAATTGACACACATTAATATAATCTATTTAATCAACATGCACATCATAATTTTGCATTTTTAATGCTTGAGAGTTCGATTCCCAACTTTTAACAAAAACAAAATAAAATAAGAAAAACCCATAGGTTGATTAATTAAGATTTGCGCAGTTGTAAACACACTAGTGGATTTTAATGCTTCCTATCTCACACAACTCAATTCCTAGATTTCAACTCTGATTAAAATACGGATTCGTGACCTCATGTAACGATACGAACCGTCGCTAATTAGGAGAAACAAAATTTGGGGAATTCTAGGCCACTGTCCCGCCACAGCGGGCCAAATGCAGCTAGGGTGGGTTAAGTTGGCGCCAAGGTGGGATAGGCAAGGCAGAACGTAAATTACTAGAAATCCTATTTTCTTCATCTTCCTAAAATACCTAAATAAGTCGTAAAACACCCTAGAAACCTCAGAAAAGTTGTTCTAAGCTTGGGAAGGAAGGAGAAGAAGCATTCTAACGTGAGGATGGCGATATCTTGCGGATTCTTGGCCAAATTCACCGTCGCGGAACCCGGAAAAAACCAGAATCGAAGTCAAAAACTTCGTGCAACTGCTTGGCACCCAGGTAGGCTAGGTTTTATTAATTGAGTAGTTATAAATCTGTGCTTACTGCGTAATATATGTAAATCAATGATAGGGTTTATGTGTAGACCTTCGTGCACCGAGTGAATTCCATGGGTAATCCCTAGAAATCAAGTATTTGGGTTATGCCTTGAGAAGAGAAATTGATGAATTGTTAGGGCTTCTAGAATTGCTAACATGGAAAGAATTGTTTCAAGAATAAGAATATGAAATCATGAATGAAACTAGATCTATGAATGTATGCTAGATCATAAATTGGAATGATTGAATTGAGGACTTATGATGGATTGTGATTAAACACTAGAAAGAAGCCTTAGATGATGAACTAGGGCTAAGTATGGTCAATTTAATATTCATATGATATGGTTGAGGAGTAGCCCATAGGTGATGGATTGATTCTATGATCGTGTGATGTATGTTTGTTCTTGTTTCAATATGATACGCGTATGTATATGAATGTTGCATTATTGATCACACTTATTGTAAATGATATGGATGAAGTATGATGGCCATGAAATCAGGACTTAAATGTATGATCTTGAAGATATACTTGTGATTGTGATTGTAGTGTGTTGAATAGATCGGTTGCCACGTTCCGGCATAACTAACTTGGATCGATTGCCACGTTCCGGCATAACTATTGGATCGGTTGTCACGTTCCGGCATAATTATAGGATCAATTGCCACATTCCGGCATAACTAACTTGGATCGGGTGCCACGCTCCGGTATGCTAACTGTTTGGGTTTGTGTTCCATGAGAGGACCAATGATTTGATATAAAATGTGAAGTTTCTTATTGTTCGCAAATGTTGATAATATTGTATATGTTGAAATATGTATGCATGTGATTATATCGTTGTATTGACATATATGTTGTACTTAGTGGACACATGTTATGATGGTTTATATTTGATTGTTCGTTGTATTGAGCGAACTTGTTGGGTATAGTGGAAGGGTAAAGTGTTCAAGGGGCAAGTGATGGATGGCAAGGGTTGTTCGTGTGTCGTAATAGCGAGAAGTAGGGGTAGTGTATGTGATGAAATAGGCTTAGGTGGATTTCACCTTAGGGAAAGAGATTGGGTTTAGTGGTAAGGAAGTTTGATGTAGTGTTCTATGTCACCATGGTTGAGTAATGTGACGAGGAAGTAAGGGTGCGAAGTGAGCGGTTAGTTGGAATGCTTGTGGGTGTATTTGGGGTTTCGTTAATGTGTTAGAATTGTTAGGCGATGATCAAGAAACTGGTAAGTAGGTTGATTGAGAAGGTGGTTAGTAATCAGAGTACTGGTGTAAATTGGAGGTATTTTAAGAAGGGGTAAAGGTGGAGAAGCAAGTGGTTTATTCCATGATCTTACTATTCGATTTCTTATGTTATATGGTGGGCGTCGGGTTGACCGATGATACCTACCAGTACGTGTGTTTGTACTGATACTACTCTTGCTATGTCTTTTTTACATAATCTGGATGCAGGTTGGTGATGTTTCATTAGGTGAAGACGAAGAAATCATCTAGCAGCTTCTATTTTTCCTTCCGCATGGTGGGAGCTGTGTCTTTGTCCAGTTGTACTCTTAGTAGCTCTTGTACCTGTTTAGACTAGATCCATGGGAGTTGTTAGTTACTTTACAAGTGTTAATCAAAGGAGTATCTAAAGTTATCATTTATAAAACCGTGTTATTTTATTTATCTCTATTCTCTTAAATTTTCTGCTTGTTTAAACTATTGGGATATGAGGGTTCTCCTACATAGGTGTTAGAATGGGTACGCGCACGGCCCGATGGGTTGGGTCGTGACACCTCAAGTCAAGGGTTCATGAGCTTTACCATTATACCACATAATAGTCATGGACGGAGCTAGAATACCCCTTAGAAATTCTATAGAAATCCAATAGTTTTAGTTCAAACCCTGTATTTATCTTTAAAAAAACTCCTCTTATATGTACCAAATCATTTTTACCCTTATTAATTATTGTCAAATTTATGATTAAAATAATTAAACACAAATTAATGACTAATTCCAATACTAACTAATGAAGGGTAAAATTGAAAGAACATTTTAAAAGTAACCTTGAAAATTGAACAATTAAGTTAATTTGAAAAATAAAAAATGTCTCAACAATTCAATTATTTTGAAATGGAGGGAGTATTGTTTTATTTATTTTTATTTGACCAATATGAATATAATAAAACAAAAAGGACATATGATTTAGAGCTGATATATACATCTACTATTACACAAATAGCCTAGATATACCCTTTTGGCCTTAACATTTTGTTTCCAAAAAAATAAATTAAAGAATTGATATCTTAATTAAAACAAATTAGGTGTCTTGACTCTGACATTTACCTCTTTCTTTAAAATTTTCCTCTAAAATCTTGAATATTGAAGAGAAAAATGGACTGTGATATTCCACTAATAACACTAAACATGAAATGGCTTATGATAATAATAATAAAAAAATAAAAAATACATGTATTAGAAGTAGATAAAGCTGGAAACAGCAGAAGAAAGATAGGATAATAATTGGGCTCAGTAGGAAATTATTCTATAAAATGTTGAAAATCATTGTCTAGGTGGTTGATAAGGAGTGGCAACCAAAATAGGTCATCTTTTCTGGCAGCAGTTACTCCAACCAATTCAGTCAAGTTCAAGTCTTTTGGCTCCATTCCGATAGGGAGTTTCCAATCGAAGTGATATAACAATTGAGCCAACGGCAGATAAACATTAGCTAAGCCAAATGATATCCCGGGACAAATCCTTCGTCCACCGCCAAAGGAAAGATACTCAAAATTGTTACCAATAAAATCGACAGAGCACTGCTCAAATCTCTCTGGCTTAAAGCTAAAGTCGACAGAGCACTGCTCAAATCTCTCTGGCTTAAATCTTTTCGCGTCATCCCAATATTTCGGATCTCTTCCCAATGCCCAAACATTAACCATGACTTTGATCTTCACAAGAATAGTGTAACCATTTATATCCGTCTCTTCCCTACATTCTCTTGGGACTAAAAGTGGAACTGGTGGATGGATTCTTAGAGTTTCTTTAATGACTAACTTTAAGTATTTCAGCTCCTCTACATCATTTTCATCGAACGTTTCTTTGTCTTTAAAGGCTTCTCGCACTTCTGCTTGAGCTTTGGCGAATACACTTGGGTTTTTCATCATTCGCACCATTGCCCACACAAGCGTTGACGATGAAGTCTCTGTTCTCCCGCAGCAAACATGTCCTGCACATAGGAACAAAATGAGTTATTTATGGTGATTGATCTTATGTACAAACAAAAATGTAAAATATGCAATAGTACTTACAAAAATAATAGCTTTGATGTTGTCGTTGGTGATCGGAAATTGAAGGCCTCCATCATTCATAAGTCTTATAAGGACATCAATTAGATCTTCACCACCTAATGCACCATTAGTTTTCCCAATTGCAATGTTCTTCTTGTGCTCATTGATGACATCTTCAACAACTGCATCTACCTTATGATGAGCATCTTCAACAATGTTCTTTTGGAAGAGTTAATTTGTGTGTTTGGTGATTCTTCAATGTTGTGTTACATATGCTCTTTTATAGGTTTCTAACAAAATGGAATGTGTAGAAATAGTGATGTGTTTTTCAACAAATATATATATTACAAAGCAGACTTTGTTGAAGTCAAAACAATTCAGCTCACTCAAAAAAACATAATGATATAAACAATTCAGCTCACCATGATAATACAATATGCAAACAATTGTTATTTTTTTGGATCAACTATTTTAATGCCAAAAATATTAATTTATATCATCACCAGGCTTGGGGGATGCCAAAATATGTTTATCGCCTGGCTGGGATTATTTTAATAAAACTATGATCTATTTTCTTGAGTCAATTCGTGTTTTATAGCCCAAGTCTAAGGGTGTCAAGTGGGACGTGCCGGGGACTGGTGAGCTGGGATGGGGGACCGGGCTGGCACAGTTATGGCGGAGTCCGGTTTTGGCTGAAACCGGGACTCTGCCGGGACATAATACTGAGTTCGCATCCCGACTCCAGTCCCACTTTTTTTTTAAAAAGTAAATTTACCACTAGACAATGTCTAGCGGTATTTTACTAAAAATAAAAAGATATCAATAGGGATAAGTACAAGCAAGGGGAGCTAAACCTTACCTTACCAATCCTAATGAAGTACTAACTTCTACTACCTTATAACAAGTATGAAGAAAATAAGAGCTAGAGAGAATTATAGTAAAACAAATAAACAGTAATAATAACTTGCAGTAAGTAAATAACACAGAGTGTTTTTATACTGGTTCGGATCATCGATGTGGTGCCTAGTCCAGTCCCCTTGGTTTACAAGGGTTTCCTTAAGAGCTTGTTGAGAAGTTGGGTGTTACAGAATGATACGATTAAAAGCCCCGTCTGATATGCAAATCAGATCTTCTTCTTCGACACAACCTCTACCTGTATAACCTACACTCAGATCTTTCTTTCTCTTTTCTTTTCAATTGTTCACTTAAGGGTGTACAAAGTTTTATAAAAGATAAAAGAAGATGACAATATAAGTTCAGGTGAAGTGCGTACTTCACTCCTAAGTCTGAGAGGGTATTTATATGAACAGACTTGTGCTCTTGTAAGGACAACCCAAGGGAGTTATAATTTAATCAAGGATTTGAGGAATCCCTTGATAGAGGCGATTTGCTGATTCATGTCCATATCAGATATGTGCATGGTAAATCGCATTCTTTCCTTCTTGATAGATATGAATCGATTATGTGCTCGGCTGGAGAATTCATCTTGACTTTTGGCTTTGATGTGCTTTTCTTTCTTCTCTTGACAGCTTGGTTCTATTCTTGGCTTGCTTAATGATTTCTTGACCTGCCAGCAATTTATCTTGACTTTTGGCTTGATTGATGATTTTCTCGATCTGATCCTATCAGTCACGATTTGCTTGATTGATCTGCTTTCAGCTTTAAGTTGTCTTGTTAATGATTTTTAATTCCTTTGATTATGCCCTTCCATTTCTGTAGTATTGGAAGGATCAGAACATATCTCATTCCATGTTTGTATTTTCGCATTCCATATTTGTATTGTTCTACTTGAATCCTTTTCTTATTGGATCTCCATGCCTTCTTGATTTGCAGGTTGTTCGATTTCCTTTCTTTTTGATTTCCTGCGAGTAGATTATGAGTTAGCTTGTCATTATTCAGATTATCATAAGTTAACAATCTCCCCCTTTTTGATAATGACAACTATAACTAATACAGATTTAATTTAACTTCCCTGTTAAATGTATCTTTGACCGACATCCTTGTGCTCCCCCTTTCTGTATGCTCCCCCTTTCTATATGTTGTGTCTAGATTTTCTCCCCCTTTGACATAATAAAAAAGGAAAACAAACAAAAACAACAAACACGATAGGCAAAAGCAAATATACAAGCAGAGAGTATGGGGTGAAAAACCCCAAAATTATAGTCCAAAAGAAATGAAGATATAACTCCACAAACTGGTGGTCTTAAAAAACAGGCCTAACAATCACCAAGAAAGTATTTCAGAGAGGTCAGCACGCTCCTCATGCTTGTCAAAGTACAGAAATACCAAGACATTCTCGAAGGAAACAAAATCTTTCCTCAAGCAAAGGTTTTGTAAAAATATCGGCTAACTGATTTTCAGAATAAACAAATTCAAGCACAAAATCACCATTTTCAACATGATCACGAATAAAATGATGCTTGATGTTTATATGTTTAGCCCTGGAATGAAGCACAGTATATTTAGATAAACTAATAGCACTAGTATTATCACAAAAAATGGGTACTCCCTTGAAGGATATATCATTGTCCAGGAGTTGATGCATCATCCAAAGTAGTTGAGTGCCACAACTTTCGACAGCCAGATATTTAGATTCAGTAGTTGAAAGGGCAATAGAGGTCTATTTCTTACTATGCCAGGAAATAAGAGATTTTCCCAAAAACTGGCATGTTCCGCTAGTGCTTTTTCTGTCATTTTTATCACCTGCAAAGTCAGCATCCAATCAAATCAAAAAAAATTGAAAAAGGATACCATAACCCCATATCAGAGGTTCCAATGAGATATCGAATAATTCGTTTCACAGCGGTGAGCTATAATAAGGACATTTGCAAACGCTGAACATAATGTCGGGTCAACTTGCAGTGAGCTATAATAAGGACCCAATCATTCCTCGATAAAGTTTTTCGTCAACTGCTTTTCATGTTGTATCGTATTCGAGGCAGGTGGAGGGACTCATGGGAGTGCCAAATGCTTTGCCTTTTTCCATTCCAAATTTTTTGATCAACCCTTTTGCATACTTTCCTTGATTTATAAAAATTCTTTTTTATGATTGCTTAATTTGAAGACCAAGAAAGAATGAGAGCTCTCCCATAAGACTCATTTCAAATTCTCCTTTCATAAGATTTGCAAAATCCTCACAAAGAAAAAGATTAGAGCTTCCAAATATAATATCATCAACATAAATTTGAACAATAAGAATACATGAATCAGATTTTTTGTAAACAAGGTTGTATCAATTTTCCCTCTAAGAAAATCATTTTTTATCAAAAAAATGCTCAATCTTTCATATCAAGCTTTTGGGGCTTGTTTTAGACCGTAGAGAGCTTTAGATAATTTGAAAACATAATCAGGACAGGAGGGATTTTCAAAACCAGGAGGTTGCTTAACGGAAACTTCTTCTTTAATGAATCCATTTAAAAAAGTGCTTTTAACGTCCATTTGAAAAAGTTTGAAGTGATTGAAAGAAGCAAATGCTAGAAGAATTCGAATAGATTCCAACCTTGCTACAGGAGCAAAGGTTTCATCATAGTTGATTCCTTCTTGCTGAGAGTAACCTTGAGCTACTAACCTGGCTTTATTTTGGATAACTTTTCCATTTTCATCCAATTTGTTGCAAAAAACCCACTTTGTTCCTATCGCAGAACAGTTTTTAGGTCTTTCAGTAAGAGTCCATACCTGATTCTTTTTGAATTGATCAAGTTCTTCTTTCATTACTTGTATCCAAGATTCATCTTACATTGCTTCATTTATTCGTTTTGGTTCCATTTGAGGTATGAGAGCTAATGAAGCTTGTTTCTTGAGAGAGGATCTAGTCTGGGTTTTATCATCTGGTTTTCCCAGAATGAGGTTTTCAGGATAGTTTTCCTTGTGTCTCCATTCTCTGGGTACATTTGTTTTGTCAGCTAGAGTAGTCGACTCTACTTCTGTAGTAGCCGGCTCTTCAGTGATATTTCAGTGGACATTTTAGAAATGACTTCTGCTGATTTGGATGATTCAATTTCATCCTCACCTACTTCACTTTCCTGCATTCTTGGATTAGTGTCATCAAATACCACATGGACAGATTCTTCAACACTTAAAGTTCTTTTATTAAAAACACAAAAGGCCTTGCTAATGGGAGCATAACCTAGAAAAATACCTTCGTCACTTCTAGGATCGAACTTACCAAGATTTTTCTTACCGTTATTGTGGATGAAGCATTTGCATCCAAATGGATGGAAGTATCTGATGTTTGGTTTCTTACCTCTCCATAGTTCATATGGAGTCTTCTTTAGTATAGGTCTGATAAGACAGCTGTTAAGAATGTGACAAGCAGTGCTTACAGCTTCTGCCCAAAAATGGTCAAGGACATTTCGATCAAGTAGCATAGTTCTTGTTGTATCTTGTAAAGAACGATTTTTCCTTTCCACTACTCCGTTTTGCTGAGGTGATCTAGGTGAAGAGAAGTTTTGAGTGAACCTATTTTGAGCACAGAACTCTTCAAATGCCTTATTCTCAAATTCACCACCATGATCACTGTGAATAGTTGTAATAAAATAACTTGTTTCTCTTTGAACTTTTCTACAAAATACTTCAAAATTAGCAAAAGCTTCATTTTTGTGGGAGAGAAAAATTACCCATGTAAACCTTGAGAAGTCATCAACAATTACAAAAGCATATATTTTACCTTCAATACTTGCTATTCGAGTAGGACCAAACAAATCCATATGAAGAAGCTGAAGAGGTTTAGATGTACTTACAATGTCTTTTACTTTAAACGATGAACGAGTCTGCTTACCCAATTGGCATGCGTCACAAATGTGATCTTTATCGAATTTTAGTTTTGGTAAGCCGATAACTAGTTCAAGTCTGGATAGTTTCTCAAGAGCATGCATACTTGCGTGTCCAAGTTTTCGATGCCATAGCCAAGGATCACTTGTGACTGCAGTAAGACAAGTAAGAGTAGAAAAAACAACATTATTTAAAATATATATTTTATTTACTCGATCTCCAATGATAATGAGCTTTTTCTCAAAATGATTGATAATGCAGTTTGTTGTGTTGAAGGTAACTTGAAATCCAACATCACATAGTTGACTGATGCTAAGAAAGTTGTGCTTGAGTACTTCAATGAGATATACTTCAACCAAATCACATGATGAGCTTAGAGTAATAGTTCCAACTCCTGTTACTTCTCCTTTAGCATTGTCCCCAAATCTTACAAATCCTCCATCGATCATTTTGATGGTTTTAAAGTTTTCTTTCTTTCCGCACATATGCCTGGAGCATCTACTATCAAGTACCCACATTCCCTTTTTGTAGGTTTTGTTAGATTGCTCCTCACTTGTTTCACCTAGTGCCATGAAACATAGATTGTCCATTTCATCATGATCATCGTCGGTTGTTTCTCCTTGATCCTATGCTCCGAGACTCTTAGGGTCCTCATTTCTTTAATTATTTCTTCTTCTCCGTTCTGGGCAGTTTTGTTTGATGTGTCCTGGTTTTCCACAGTAGTAGCAGCGATCATCATTTCTTTTGAAATCATTGTTCTTAAAGTCCTATTGAGGTCTCTGTCCTCTTTGTCTAAGCATTTGTCTCACTCCTCGATTTATAAGAGTCATTCCTTCGTCTTGATTTTCATCGACTTCTTCTCGAATTTCAGATGTCTCTACCTTAAATGCCACAGTTTTCTTTTTATCATCTTTATTATACCTGTTGATATGATTCTGTTCATAGGCTATCAAGTTGCCTCGAAGTTCATCGTATGTTATTTTCTGCAGATCTCCATCTTCAAGAATGGAAGCCTTAGTTTCCCAAGCTTTGGGAAGACTTCTAACAAGTTTTCTAACTTGAAGTCCATTTGAATACACCATTCCAAGTGATTTGAGTTCATAGACAATTTTACTGAATCTTGAGAACATAGTATCTACATTTTCATCTTCGGCCATTTTGAACAATTCATATTCATTTACTAGTGAACTGATCTGAGCCTCCTTCACCTTGTTGGTTCCTTCATAAGTCACTTCTAGTTTGTCCCACATTTCTTTTGCAGTTTCACATGTTGATATCTTGTCATATTCAGCTCCGCTCACTGCACAATACAACAAACTTATAGCTCTAGCATTAGTTTGAATTACCTCTTGTTGTTCCTTAGTGATGTCAAATGATTCAGGATCAAATGGTTTGTCAATGCCATCTTTGTTAGTCAGCCCAGGAATAGGCCTTGGGCCCTTTTTTATCACTATCCATGCTTGGTGATCATTTGAAGAGACAAAGATTCTGAATCTGTCTTTCCAGTGAGAGTAATATTGTCCGTTGAAGTATGGTGGTCGGTGGGAAGAATGTCCATCTTGAAGTAGAGCACCAGGAATCTGATAGTGTGCCATTGGATCTTTGCTCACATATGGTTAAACACTTAAAAGGTGAGACCTGCTCTGATACCAATTGAAAGTCAAGAGGGGGGTGAATTAAAATTCCCTTTAGTCGACTTCCTACTCTGGTTAGTCGACTCACCTGCACGTTAGTAAAACAGATAAACAGTAATAATAACTTGCAGTAAGTAAATAACACAGAGTGTTTTTATAATGGTTCAAATCACCGATGTGGTGCCTAGTCCAGTCCCATTGATTTACAAGCGTTTTCTTAAGAGCTTGTTGAGAACTTGGGTGTTACAGAATGTTACGATTAAAAGCCCCGTCTTATATGCAAATCAGATCTTCTTCTTCGACACAACCTCTACCTGTATAACCTACACTCAGATCTTTCTTTCTCTTTTCTTTTCAATTGTTCACTTAAGGGTGTACAAAGTTTTATAAAAGATAAAAGAAGATGACAATATAAGTTCAAGTGAAGTGCGTACTTCACTCCTAAGTCTGAGAGGGTATTTATATGAACAGACTTGTGCTCTTGTAAGGACAACCCAAGGGAGTTATAATTTAATCAAGGATTTGAGGAATCCCTTGATAGAGGCGATTTGCTGATTCATGTCCATATTAGATATGTGCATGGTAAATCGCATTCTTTCCTTCTTGATAGATATGACTCGATTATGTGCTTGGCTGGAGAATCCATCTTGACTTTTGGCTTTGATCTGCTTTTCTTTCTTCTCTTGACAGCTTGGTTTTATTCTTGGCTTGCTTAATGATTTTTTGACCTGCCAGCAATTTATCTTGACTTTTGGCTTGATTGATGATTTTCTCGATCTGATCCTATCAGTCACAATTTTCTTGATTGATCTGTTGTCAGCTTTAAGTTGTCTTGTTAATGATTTTTAATTCCTTTGATTATGCCCTTCCTTTTTTGTAGAGTTGGAAAGATCATAACATATCTCATTCCATGTTTGTATTATCTCATTCCATATTTGTATTGTTCTACTTGAATCCTTTTCTTATTGGATCTCCATGCCTTCTTGATTTGCAGGCTGTTCGATTTCCTTCCTTTTTTATTTTCTGCGAGTAGATTATGAGTTAGCTTGTCATTATTCAGAATATCATAAGTTAACAGATATTACAAATGAGGATGCTTAAAAAATGCAAAAATATGTCAATCAAGAAGAAGGTTGAGTTATCAGCCTCAAACTTTATATTACGAAAGCATTAATTAAAAAAGATTGATTACCCATCAAAAGTAACTTGAAGTATTTTTTTTTCTTGTCTTCTTCTTCAAACCTATCCAACAACACTTGATAATTCATTCCTTCTTTATGGATTTAATGGATCTTGTTGAACCTATTGATACTGTCAAATGGTTCTGATTTGTCTGTCGCATCAGTAGATGTCTTGGAACAAACTCCTCAGTCATTTTACCGCCCCAACTATGTTGCCTTCCATGTGTCTTGTTTTTTTGCTTTTGTTGCTTCCACTTCTTTGTTGTCTAGGTGATATATCCCCTTCCTTAGTCACTCTATCAAAGCATATGTCAAGCATATTGTCTTCCTCATCTTCATTAAGAGAATTCTCGCCCAAATCAATTGTATTTGACACTAAGGCCCTTGACTCATTCCTATTTGCAACCACTTCTGAATGTGATGGGACGGGATGGAAAAATTAATTAGTTTTTTATAAAATCATTTAAATTACAGAAAATGGTCATATTTACCCTTGTACTCTCAGAAAAAAAATTATTTTTACTCATCGTCATACTTTTTTAATATAGAGAAAAGGGTCTGATATACCCTCAACTTTGTCATTTAGAGCTGATATGTCCCTCGTTATGATAGTGGCTCAAATTTACCCTTACTGTTTGTCAAATGACTCACATATCCCAATTAAAATTTCTGTTAATATAATTTTTCTATCTGATCCCACTAATCCTTTTCCTAATAATTATGAATAGTATATTACAATTACATTAAGCTTCAATAGATTGACCAATGAAATAATAATGATTTAATAATCCGAGAGGCTTCCATGGTTGATGAAGTTGTTGTTATCTGGATCCGATTATGCACCAATAAGAATAACTATATGGGATCAATTTATTGGGTTAGGTAGAAAAACTATGGGAGAAAATTTTAATTAGAATACAAATATATTCTATTGAAAAAACATTGTTTTAGAGGGAGGCATATTTATTTAAATCAAACTACTCTTGGTCCTTTTTGTTCTCGTTTTAGACAAGAAATTATAATCCGAAAACTCTTGATCTTAGTCTAAGATTATTAACTAAGATCAAAAGAGGAGGAAGTTAGAGAAGAGAAGGAAGATTTTGGAAGACTTCTTCAATTGCTTTGAATTGTCTTTTTTTTTTTTTTGGGTTTTGTTTTTGGTTGATACAAATGTACAAGATCATCTCCTATTATTACTAATATATTTATGAATATTTCTAGATACTACAAGATCTAAATTATTCTATTATTTTGTACAAATATTATGTGTAGAATATCTACAAGAAAATTCTAATAATTTTATTTTCTACTCTAGAATATCTAGATATTTCTACAAGATGTTTATTATAAATACTATACTAGACTACGTTGTGAAACTATGTTGCACAACCTAAGTTTTCGTGTTCCTGGTGTTTCTGACATTTTAATTGACAACAACTTATCGTTTCAATGATTCGGCTAATTAAAATATGATTACATAGAA
Source organism: Solanum lignicaule (assembly GCA_029582545.1). NCBI lineage: Eukaryota > Viridiplantae > Streptophyta > Magnoliopsida > Solanales > Solanaceae > Solanum > Solanum lignicaule. The sequence goes on along the minus strand of JAJOOF010006761.1, from coordinate 7,278 downwards.
ATTAAGCACGAACAAGATTATTTTAGGGATCTTTGTGTTCGATTAAACTGACCAAACCCGGGCTAATTGTCATGGATACATTCTTATTTGATATAAAACCTTAAACACTCGCAATCAAAGCGAAAAAAAGAAATTTTAAAAGTTACAAATGCCATTAAGGTTGATAAGGAGTGGCAATCAAGTAAAGATCGTCCTTTCTAGCCGCAGACATTCCAGCTAATTCAGTCAAATCTAAGTCTTTTGGCTCCATTCCAGTAGGGAGCTTCCAATCAAAGTGACAAAGCAATTGAGCCAACGGCAAATAAACATTCGCTAAACCAAATGATATGCCGGGACAAATCCTTCTCCCACCACCAAAGGGAAGATACTCAAAATTGTTACCAATAAAATCTATAGAGCACTGCTCAAATCTCTCTGGCTTAAAGCTTTCTACATCATCCCAATATTTCGGATCTCTTCCTAATGCCCAAACATTAACCATGACTTTGGTCTTCACAGGGATAGTGTATCCATTTATTTCAGTTTCTTCCCTACATTCTCTCGGGACCAATAGTGGAATCGGTGCATGAAGTCTCATTGTTTCTTTAATGACTAACTTTAAGTATTTCAGCTCTTCCACATCATTTTCATCGAACGTTACTTTGTTTCTAAAGGCTTCTCGCACTTCTGCTTGAGCTTTGGCTAATACACTTGGATTTTTCAACATTTCAACCATAGCCCATACAGTTGTTGTTGATGAAGTTTCTGTTCCAGTTGCAAACATGTCCTGCAATTTATGGCCAAGTTACAATTTTTTTTCTGCTATGGATAAATATATAGTATTCGATACTTACAATAATAATAGCTTTGATATTGTCGTTGTTGATTGGAAATTGAAGACTTTTATCATTCATAAGTTTTAGAAGGACATCAATTAGATTTTCACCCCCTAATGCATGATCATCATTCTTGCGAGTTGCAAAGTTCTTCTTGAATAACAATAAATAAGACAATGAAGAAAAATACATCAAAAGAGACATTACAATGTAACATGATAATTTGGTCAATTAATAACCAACATATGATCAATTTAGGTTTAATTTCTCCTCTAAACAAGACTCTTTTAAGGACTATGGATGTCATAAAATTGAGAAGGTGTGAAAGATATATATAAATGTGGGAAGGTTTTTAAGTTCAAAATTGAAATACGAAAAATGTCCTTCACTAATTCTTTTAATTAAAAATCTTTGTACTAATAATTTCAAATTAAATCGATAATGATAATTTAACTAGACCAAATACATGGTAATTAGATGTTACACTTACCATTTCCCACCTCTTAATGACTTTAATTGTTAATCCTTTAGCTTCTACCATTAAATACATTCATTCACAACCTTTTATGAACACAATTTCTCCCTTTATAATTTGGATAGAAAATGTTAGTTCACTACACTTTTGTGTTTCAGATAGTTTTGATGTAATTTTATTTATTGGCATTTTTTTTCCTCTCTTTCATTGATATATTGCTATGATTTTTTTTCTTTCATTTTTTATGATATGATGACATGTATTTTTTGTTGTTTTCCACATTAATTAATTGATTTTATATTACAAATATTTTCTCCATAACTTTCATTCTTTATTTTAATTTTTATAAATTTTCTTTTCATAATATTTTTTAAGTTTGTGTGATTCTTATAAATTAATAGAACATGTGATGTTGGATAAAGATTCTTATTGCACTGTCTAACTGATGTACACGTTTTTCGTCATTAATTTGTCATTTTATCATTTCAAGTATGTTTTTTTTATCTCCTTAGACATAATAAAGTATCGCAAGTTTTAGCATATCATATGCTGTTATTATTGTTTTAAGCAGAGATTTCATAACTTTTTAATATTTATTGAATGTTGTTTGAAAGATTTTAGGATAATTTCTTTTAAAATCTTACCAGCCACACTAAAAATTTGAAGAAAAAAACTACTTAACTTTTTAGCAAATAAAAATGGTAAAACCTCTACAAATGCTATTTTACTTGACAACATCCTCTTAATTTATGTCTATATCTCAAATATCATATATATCTATACTATTCTAAGTAAAAAAATTTAAAGATAAAAATTTGAATTATCAAAATATCAATCAAAAGTTGAACGTCCTTTAACTTTTACTCTTTAAACATAAATTAATTCATTGAAAGATTGTAATGCATTTGAGTAATTCAAATAAAAATAAATACAAAATAGTAATTAGCTCTTTAAACACAAGAACTTAGCTAGAATGCTAGATAAACATAATTGGATCAATTAGAAGTTTGTTGATGCTTAGAGAGTTTCTTATACATATTATTGACAATGCTTGAAGTTTCAAGATTAATTTTTCAGATTTTCAGGTCAATTTTAAATTTAATTTTGTTGGCTATAAATACTACTCCGTCCAAGTCGATTTATTATTCAAACTAAACGATAATCATGTAACGAATTATCCTTTCAGTACAAAGGAAATATTACTTCATATATTAATATATTACTATATATTATATGTTATATATTAGAAAGCTTATTTTAAAGTACTAAACTTCATTATATTAGCCTTTAATTGAAAATAATTTACTGAAGTATTGTTTCAAATGAATATCTTCTAAAATTCGCATGCAATCTTTGCATCTTTGCTTCTAAAGCTGACATTTATTTATAGTACTTCATCACTCATCTTTATTATTTTCTTTTTTTTCGTCTTTCACATTTGAAATAAACGTGTTATAACACTTTTATTCATAAATAGAGTTTTTCTAAAGCTATTTAATATAATTTACTCTTACCAAATTTCTTATGTTATAAGGACGAACTTGGTAGAACACAATAAAATAAAGATACTACCTAGGGGCTATTATCAACACATGTAAAACCAATTATTAGAAATATTTTGTGAAAATATTAGGCAAACGCCTTACACTCACCGTAGGGGCTAAAGGCAATGTCGCACCTATCATAACAGATAATGTCCATGGCCAAGAGTTTAGGCCTAGATGCAAAAGCGATGTCATGAGTTTTTAATACTTGTTTTGCTATATCAGGAGATGTAACCACAACTGCAGAAACTTCACCGAGTTGAAGGTGCATGAGCGGTCCATATTTTTTGGCTAAATCTCTAAGAACGCGGTGTGGAAGTCCACCAGCCAGGTGATGCATACTTCCTATAAAAGGAAGTTTCCATGGACCTGGAGGCAATTTTTTGGTTTGGCTATTTTTTGAGTACTTTTTCCATTTCCTTAACAAAAAGAGGAAACATATGAAAAGAAAAATGGAAATCAATTGCATTTTGGGATATTGATTATTCAAACCTCAATTGAGTGTCCTATTTTATAAGCTTCTGGTTTGGCACCAAGTGGGATATGCAACAACCTAGCTAGTGGCATATTTTGGTTATAATTTTTATAAATAATATTTGATTTTGTGAATGTATTTTTTCTAAAGAAACATGAAACATGATTTAAATATAAAATACAATTTAAATAGGAATATATATATATACAAAAAGTTTTGAAAAAGAAAAATATAGTGAAAACAAAATTTTGGGTGTTCTTCAAATATAATCTCAAATTGTATTTGTAAATTTCATGGTTAAACAATGATTTTCTAATAAAGTGAAAAAGAATCTGAGTAAAAGTGAAAAAAATTCATGGCTAAATCCCAATTTTCTAAAAATTATGATTTAAAAAAAAATAAAAAAATTTGACTCATAAATTTATATTTTATAAAAAAAATGTATTTTAAATTTTATAAGAAAAAAACTCATGTTCAACGTAAAGAAATACTCGTACCATATGAAAAGAATACATAGTTAATTACTAGAATTGTTGACTAGTGCCATTTGGCTGTTATGAATTAGAGACAAGAGTGAAATATTGCCTTTTTTAGAATTAAACAAAAGAAGCTAGGCAAGTAGGCATTTGCTGACAAGTACAAAAACAAATGATGAATCTTCTTTTAAGTCATATTCAACATTTATTTCATCCACTTTTGACAGCCAATGCCTCATCTGTTATTGGAGTAGTTACCATGCATATTAAGAATCGGAGGAAGTTTGGTAGTTTTCACAAAAAAAATTATGTTTAAGAAAACAAATATAACTTGTACGTTCAAATAAAATGTCAACTTAAAATTAATCTGATTTTAATATCATGATTTCATATAACATATCCAGACAGGGTATCATAACATAAATGCAATTTTTACAATTTTTGAGTTCTTTTCTTTTAACAAACAAAAAAAAAGAAGCTATCCCAATAAAGAGTTATTTTAAGTATTATTATCCCAAAATGAAATAAAATTGTATTTCATTCATTTGGGTCCCTTTTTAACAACCACCTTTTGTTTTGCTCTTGAATTTTAAATTTAATTCATTATATCTCCGTGTGCTCAAAGACTCACAATCTTACTAATTTCCAACTATTTCCTTGTTAGTGATGTGATATGTGAACAACTTTTTTGCACCAATGGCCAAAAATCCAAAAAGTGTATCCAACCCTCCAAAACACTTCAAATTTAAATTCAACTCCTGAGTTTATAAAATTACATTTTAACTCCTTTTCCCTTTTAAATACCTCTTAGCTTTCTTCATTTTTTACTACTCCTTCTGTTCAATTTTATATTACTTACTTTTCTTTTTAATTGATAAAAAGAAATGACACATTTCTACTGTATCGATTGTAAAGTGGATGCATCTCAAAGTAAAAATGTCAATATTGATCTGATCCCAATTTTAAGCAGATCAATTATATTGATAGTGTACCGATTGTGAAGTGGATTGAGTCTGAAGTTTCGCGAATGAACACCATAGAGAAAATTTGAAAGACCGAGGATCAAATCTTGATTTTTACCAATATATAGTGCAAAAAAAATAAAACAGAAAGATGTTAGGAAAATCAATGAGATCATTAGAGTGAAAACCAGAAAATGTACATTTGTGTTCCATGTTAGATGTGTAATCAATTAATTGTCTGAAATGATGTGTAGCAATTTACTACCTTTGTCGGGGGCAGATCCACCCTATGTCACGGGGTGCTGACCGGCACTGTTTCGTTGAAATTTTTTAGTGTTTTATATATATAAAAGTGAAAAAACAAAATTTCCTTACAAATAACATTAATGACATTACCTGAACAATTGAGTCTCTTGGCTCGTTGGTTTGCAGTGTGAAATGAATGGTTATTCACCCGGCGTGGCCCAAGATTGAGCCATAGTGAGGCCGAATTGTCTTTTATTTTTGATACATTTTCAGAATTTTTTTTTTAATATTGTAGGGATTCGAACCTCCAACCTCCTATTTATAGTCAAATTAAGCTAAAATAATCCAATTGCACTAGAATATTTAGTACTTAATATTACCTCCAATGAGTCTATTATAAATACATTTCAAAATATGAAAACTCGTCGAGGAAAGTTTAGTAGTTTATTTGACTTATGTTTTATTAGTACGTTTTAAATGGTTTTTATTAATACAATATTATTATATCAATTATTTATTATTTATTAATTTTTAAATATCAACACTGCTTACGAAAAATTATGCGTACACCATTGTATCTTTGTTGGCACCATTGATAGTAGTGATTGTGTTAATCTCATAAAGCTATTTTGATGTGTTTCACAAGAATCTCTTATGGTAACTAATTGGTTCTTAAAATTACTTGTAGTAAGGGTGGCAAAATCAAATCGAACCCGACCAATCTATTTAGGTTTGGTTGGTTATTGACCCGCCTATTTGTTAGTTCAACTCATTTTAAAATCCAACCCATTTCAACCTATTAAAAATTGGGTTGATAGGTAACCTAAATTGATTTTTGAGAAATCTTGTCAAAATATTTATAATTTTTTTTATATGTTATATTTAGTTATAATAAAGTAAAAAAAATAAATTATTAAGTACTAAAAGTTAATAAAATAACAAATAAAACTATTAAAACTTAGTAAAATTTGGGCGGGTTGGGTTATGACCCGTTAGTAGGTCCGTAGCTAGAGCTATCCCAGAGTGTCCAACTGGACACCCTTTGTGTGAAAATTATGTTGTATATATATGCTAAATTCTACATTTAAAGTATATATATTTAAAGTTGGACACCGATGACAAAAGCTATGCCTTTGTCATAGTGATAATATGTGTCTATTTGAATGAAGAAGTTTCGGGTTTGAAGCCCAAATAACACAATTTATTTGTTTTATTTTGACAGTCACACACCATTATTCTTGGATATCCTTAATAAAATTGTTTGTTAATAATTGTTACCTAACCCATTTTGACCAGCCAAATTTAACCCAACTTGCCCAATTACCACCCCTACTTGTAGTTAGGATTGGCGCCATGTCTTTCTCTTTATTGAGGATACTGTCACGAATCTCTGGACTGAAAGTACCGGTGAGAGCAATTGCACTATTGACATTTTTATGCAACATCACTTATCATTCATTGTATTTGATGTTATTTGTACATGGGGCTTTGTCCACTCTGCAACAAACCCAATAACAAGACCAACTCAATTCAAATTCAAACAACCGACGAATCTATTTCATTAACTCGTTATTGGAATTACATAGGAATTTAAGAACTAAATGGAAATTGAAGAACACAAGTAGAAGAAAGGGGATGAGAAGTAGAACTCATAGAAGGGGATGAGAGGGCTAGACCTTTTTTTTTCCAACAATTTGCATTTTCCTATTTTGCTCTCCCAAGTCTCTATTTATCAACCCCCACTTAATCTTGTTTTGGGCTGCTTTGTCAATACTGGTCTAGGCCCATTCATAACAATACCTTCGACCCCACTAAGAACCTTGTCCTCAAGGTTCAAGTAGTACAAAATTGATATCATTGTGAGGATTCTCATTGGAGCTATTACGGAAGCTATACATACTAACATTGGCAAGTTAGAAGCAGTTGTAGGCAGTTCTCTTACAACTTTACCAATGAGCAGTATAGTGCTCCAAATTATCCCAAGGAGACTCCAACCCTCAGCTTTTAGGAGATAAAGTGACTCAAAGAACATAATCTCAACATTGTAGATATGTGATATAACACTCACTAGCAACTTCGTATGCCCCTTTGGTACAATATGGCCCTTTGTTATTATGTATTCCTTGTTAGCTAAAGGAATCAGAAAGCTAGTTGTATCCCTATGAAGAAACATGTCAATGACCCAAGCTACACAATTTCTTGAATCGGCCTCCTTATTTTGAGACACCAATGGTGTATCCACATTCTTAGTGTCATTAATTGAAACCACCAATTTGGACAGATTC